>PVJS01020050.1:0-33040 GCA_004027185.1 Glis glis | reverse complement strand
GGCGCGTGCTTGTAATCCCAGTACTTGGGAGGCTGAGACCGGAGGATCCGGGTTCGCGGCCAGCCTCAGCTACTTAGGCCCTCCGCAACTTCGTGAGACCCGGTTTCAAAATAAAGGATAAAAAATAGGGCCGGGGGTGTAGCTCGGAGGTAGAATGCCCCTGGGTTCAATCCCCAGTACCGCAAAAAAAAAAGTGCATTTCTTAGATGATAAGACTTAAAAGTTAAAATTACTCCTTGATCCATGAGCTACAGAATTAATGCTGTGTAAGCAGGCATAGAAACAATACTGATCTCATCGTACCCCTCCATCAGAGCTCTTGAATGCCCAAGTGCCTTGTCAGTAAGCAGTAATATTTTGAGCTGTAGGTGTCAACAGTGGGCTTACAATAGTCACTAAACCATCCTGTACACAGGTAAGCTGTCATCCCGGCTTTGTTGTTCCACTTTTAGAGCACAGAGTTGATTTCGTATAATTCTTAATGACCCTAGAATTTTCAGAATGTCAGATGAGCACTGGCTTCAGCTTAAAGTCAACAGCTGCACTGGCCCCTAACAAGAGAATCGGCCTGTCTTGTAACGCTCTGAAGCCAGGCACTGACTTCTCTCCATGAGAGCCGTGGATGGCATCTTCTCCTAACCTAAGGCTGTGTCATGTACATTAGACATACGTTGTTTACTGAAGCCACCTTACGTATTTTAACTAGATTTTCTGGATAACTTGCTGCAGTGTCTGCATTGGCACTTGCACTTCTATGTTATGGAGATGCCTTCTCCCCTCAAACTCCGTGCATGCACTGGAGTAGTACTTTTAATTTCCTTCAAGAACTTTCCCTTTGCATTCACAACTTAGCTGTCCGACACAAGAGCCTAGCTTTTGGCCTATCTTGGCTTTCAACATCCCTTCCTCAATAAGGTTAATTATTACTAGCTTTTGAATTATAATGAGCAACCTTCCTTTCCCTTGAACACTTAGAAGTCCTGGTAGAGTTATTAGGTAGAGTTATTAGCCTTTTTTTTTTTTTGGCAGTACTGGGGATTGAACCCAGTGTCATTCTACCTCCGGGCTGTACCCCCAGCCTGATTTTTTATTCTTTATTTTGAAACAGGGTCTTGATCTAATTTCAATAATGTGTCTCAGGGAAGAGGGAGGCCGAATCTGAGGAGAGAGAACAGGAGAATGGTGAATTGGTGGAACAGTTGGAACATACACATTTATTGATCAAGCATGCCGTCTTACATGGGCATGTTTCCTTGTGCCCCAAATCAATTGCAATAGTAACATCAAAGATCACTCATCACAGAACAGATATAATGAAAAAGTTTGAAATATTGTGATAATTCTAAACATGTGACACAGAGGTATGAAATGAGCAAATCGTGTTGGGAAAATGACACCTTTAGACTTGCTCCATGCAAGATTGCCACGAACCTGCAATTTGTAAAGAAACACAAACACATACACACACACGTGAAAAAAGGGAAAAAGCTAAGTGTAATAAAATGAGGTATGCCTGTATCGATATGAGGATTTATTGGAAGAAGCGGCTCCCATGACGATGGAGGCTGAGAAGTCCCATGATAGGTCGCGTGGAAGCTGAGAATCAGAGAAGTGAGTTGCATGGCAAAGTCCAAGTCCAAAGGCCTCAGAACCAGGGAAGCCAACGGTGTGACTCAGTCTAAGGCCAAAGGCCTGCGAAGCCAGGGGACCATTGGTGCAAGTCTCAGAGCCCAAAGGTCAGAGAACCTGGATTTCTGAGGTCCAAGAAGAGTAGAGGGTGCTCCAGCCACGGAAGACAGACACAAATTTGCTCTTTCTCTGCCCCTTCGTTCTTTGTGAGCAGCTAACCAACAGAATGGTGCCCATCCACACTGGGTGAAAGTGGCTCTTCCTTACTCAGTCCACTGATTCAAATGTCCCTTTTGAAAATACTCGGTGACATACTCAGAAATAATACTTTACCAGATAACTTAGAATTCCATAATCCAGTCAAGCTGACATCTAACGTTAACCATCTCCATGGATATAGTTTCAGCTTTTCAAAATGAAGAGTTCTGGAGAGAGATGGTGGTGGGGAGCATAACAATACAAATGTTCTTAAATATCACTAAACGACACATAAAAAGTTAAGATAGCAATTTTATGTTACATGTATTTTACAATAAAAATGGGAAAAAACTATAATTCAACCCAATCATTAAAATCTGAGCAAAAACTTATATCTACCTATCTGTTCCTTCCCATTGCACTCCCCAGCCTGCCTCAGAATTACAGTAGCCTGCATTTTATCAACCTCCCACTAGCCCCACCTCTAAATGTCCCAACACCTTTCAATACTGTTACATTGGGGAGCAAGCTTCCAATACATAAACCTGGGGGGGGGGAACAAATCATATGCAACCAATCAAACCATAGCAGGTAATCATTTGTTAAATTAGTTGTCTTCATCCTAAAGAGCAATAAAACTTTTTTTGTTGCCCTAAGGAAAACAAAAATAGTTACCACTCTATTAAACTATGGTGTTCAAAATGTTGTCAGGTGCTTACGGTCACCCTGATTCAAGACACTGTACTCAGTGAGTTGTTTTTAAATTCCTTTCTAATAGATATATAATGTTTCAAAAGGTAACTAATCCCTTTCCTACAATGACCATGTTCTTTTTTTTTTTTTTTTTTTTTTTGCGGTACCGGGGATTGAACCCAGGGGCATTCTACCTCCAAGCTACACCCTGGCCCTATTTTTTATACTTTATTTTGAAACCGGGTCTCACAAAGTTGCGGAGGACCTCACTAAGTAGAGAGAGAGAGAGAAAGAGAGAGAGAGAGAGGGCTGAGGCCGGCTGTGAACCTGGATCCTCCGGTCTCCGCCTCCCAAAGTACTGGGATTACAAGCCTGCGCCACCACACCCGGCTAATGACCATGTTCTTAGATGCTTTCTTATTTATTTTTGTGGTACTGGGATTGAACCAGGGGCATTCTACCTCCAAGCTACACCCTCAGCCCTATTTCATTTTTTATTTGGAAACAGGGTCTCACTAAGTTGCTGAAAGCCTAAGTTGCTGAGGTTAGCTTCAAACCTGCAATCTTCCTGTCTCAGGCTCCCAAATACTGGGATTAAAGGAGTGTGCCACCACACCCAATGTCATTTTATAGGAGGGAATTGAACACCCATGGATTTTGGTATCCAAGGTGAAGGAGATGATCTGGAGTCAATCCTCTGCGGATACCAGGAACAACTATGCTCCAGTCATTTGGGTAATGAGTGGTCTAGAGCAGAAATCATGGGGCAGTGTGATTTGTAAGGGATCTAAGGTCATTTAGGTCAACTTCGTAATATCTACTACTTAAGTCATGGGTGGGAAGAACAATGTTAGAATGTAAGTTCCGCCGGGAGTATCCTCACTAATTTACTCCAGATACCTACAGAAACTCGTGGCACATAACATGCATTCAAAAACCACTTGACTGACTGAATACAGTGAGGCTATACAGAATACAGGAAAGCAAGAAAATTTAACCCAAAACTCGGGGCTGAATTTGCAGGGCCAAGGAGTCAAGAAAACTCCCATGACAGAATCAAGCATGTCAGGAGGGGAGCTAGTTTTAAAGTACAACTGGACACTGTGGTAATAAAACCTGCATTTCTATTATGTCCAGAAGGGATGCAAATCTTTTAGATTGCCAAGGATTCTCTAACCACCTAAAATGATGTTTCTTCCTAAATGCTTGCCTGCACCCCGTCCTTGTTCTTTCTGCACACAAACGCTAGGGAAAGGAGGTCGACAGCAGAAAAGAGGCCGGCTGGTTAAGGAGTCAGAGTGATAATCCTGTGTCTCCTGTCAACTACAACATCTTCCCCAGTATTGGGACGCATATCCGAAGGAGAGATGGAAGAAGATGGCTTTAAAAGTAATAGGGTAAAGCCGGGTGTATTGGGGGCACGCCTATAATCCCAGTACTTAGGGGCTGCGACAGGAGGATCTCAGGTTGGAGGCCAGCCTCAGCAATTTGGCGAGACCGTTTCAATAAAAAATAAAAAGGGATAGGAGTGTACCTAAGAGGTAGACCGCCCCTGGGTCAACCCCTAATAGCAAAAAAAAAAAAAAAAAAAAAAATAGAATGAAGCCGGGCGTAATGGCCCATGCCCATGATCCCAGTATTTGGGAGGCTGAAACACGACGATCACAGGTTCGAGGCCAGCCTCGACGACTTAACGAGCTCTTCAGCAACCTAGTGAGACCCTGTTAATAAATAAACAAGGGCTGGAGGTGTCGTTTAGAGAGAGACTGTCCGAGTTCAAACCACAGTACCCAGGAAAAAAAGTAAGACTTAAAGCGAAACAAGAGCACGGTCACGAGCTCCTTTCCAACTCCTGATCTCCTTCGAGGTACAGCTGGCGCCGTCCCGCCTAGTGTGACCGAGTCTGGGCGAAGGTCGCCAGCTGACTGGATGGCAGCCAGGAGACCGCAAGGTGAGTCACCGTTACAGCGCCTCCCCGTGGACGGAGGCCGAACGACGCGCTCCAAGCTCACCACCGCACGGCGCCGAGGAGCTGTTACCTCAGTAGCGGAACGCCCTCGGTGCGTCAGAAGTCTCCGCTCAACGGTTTACGTCACCCGCGCAGGCGCACGGGGGCCGGAGGGTGACGTCAGCGGAGATGCCGTACGCCCCAGGCCTGTCTTACCCGGCGAGTGAGAACTGCCTGGAGAAGAAGGGCACACGCGCGGCGCACCCTACCCTGCTAGCCCGCATGCGCGCGCACGTTGCTGGCGCGGCTCTGGAGGCCTGAGCCAATCAGGCGCCGCTACGTCACCGCGTATCAGCCGGCTCGGGCCGCGGGAGGTCAGAGCGAGTGCGGTTGCACCAACACCGGTACATAGGCGCGGACCGGCGTGTCCTTGGGGTAGAGAGGGGACGTCCGGCTTTCGAGCGGCCACCTTCGCTGCGCCAGCGACGAAAGAGCGGTGAGCGCGGGGCGCAGGAGCTGCAGCAGGTGGGAGGCAGCGCCGTGGGAGGCTCGCGCCTGCGTGTGGGATGCGCGGGCGTGCGAGGCCCGGCCGGGGACCTCCGAGGGGAGCCCAGGGGCCCGCCAGCCAGAACCTGGCTCGACGGGCAGCAGAACCGCAACTAGGTGGAGTGTGGACGCGGTCCAGGACGGGGGCGGCTTGAATGCCGACCCCCCCCGAGACGTGGTTCCCGCGGCCCGCGCTTCGCGGTCTCCTTCCAAGAGCGAGAGCTGCTGCTCCTCTGATCAGGGGGCAGATTTTCCTGGCTGCCATTATTCTTGCTAAGGGTTCAGGCATCCCGGAAGGATGGGTTTTATCAGTCTCCTTGAAACCGACCTGGGTGGGTGACCTCGTGGTCACCCCGAGAGCTGAGATGTGGATGGGGGGGGACCGACCCTGTCCCTTCTCTTTCCTGTCCTCTCAAGACCCAGCAACGCAAGTTAGAGTGACTTAAGGTACACATAAGCAGACTGAAAGAGCTAATCAATGTGGTTTACCTTATCCTCGGGGATAAGTGGCTTCAAAATATTGCACAAATAAATACTTGGGCCTTTTTAGAAGTTGGGATTTTAGTGGTTTCGGTTTAATGTAATTGCAATTCAGCTTCAGATTTGTGGCTTTTTGACCTTGACCTCATCTTCTAAGAATGAGCTTTGAGCTATGTTCCCACTCCTTTTCTTGGACGTTAACGTTCTGTCACATACACACACATATATTTTTCTAGTTTTGGTACTAAAGAGTGTTGTAAGTGTACTAAATAGACGAAGGTGCATCCTGGTACTTAGTGGACTAGATTTGCAGTTAAGTGACTGGTGTGCTCATTGGTTTCCACTGTATTTGTGACTTTAAGAAAAAATTATTACTGTTGGATCTTTCATTTTTAGAATTAAAAATGGGTGATGTTGAGAAAGGCAAGAAGATTTTTGTTCAGAAGTGTGCCCAGTGCCACACTGTGGAAAAGGGAGGCAAGCACAAGACTGGGCCAAATCTCCACGGTCTGTTTGGGAGGAAGACGGGTCAGGCTGCTGGATTCTCTTACACAGACGCCAACAAGAACAAAGGTAAGGGGAGGACATTGTTAAATAAGCAGCACAGATGTCATGAATGTAACCTGTGGTGAACTGCTATCAGGAGTGTAAAATACTTAACCAATGTCTCCCTTTTCGTTTAGGCATCACCTGGGGAGAGGATACACTGATGGAGTATTTGGAGAATCCCAAAAAGTACATCCCTGGAACAAAAATGATCTTCGCTGGCATTAAGAAGAAGGGAGAGAGGGCAGACTTAATAGCTTACCTCAAAAAAGCTACTAATGAGTAATAGCCACTGCCTTATTTATTACAAAACAGATGTCTCATGGCTTTTTTATGTGTACTATAATTTAATTGGTCTCATACACCAGAATTCAGATCATGGGTGGCTGGCAGAATACTTTTGTTGGACAGTCCTGATTTAAGTAAAATTGGCTTGTAGTTAAATGAATATGTTCCTTGTTTTTGGTTCTTTTTCCCCATTTTGATAGTAATTCCAGTTCAGTAAATGCTATCACTGTTTTCCCTTTCCAAAGATATGGTTGGACTTCATTAATAATGTTCAACTTTTCACAAAAATAAGGAATGCTATCTCCGAACCTATTGAAGATTGGTTTTATATGTAAATTTCTATAACTGGTTGTGTGGATATGATTAAATACTGGAGAAATCCCTTTACTATCAGAACCGAACAAGACTTGACTCTGGTTCAATCTGTGTTTTAGCCTGTTAAAGGCAGTTGTTGAAAATAAGGAAGCAATGTTTGCTTTATATTTTTGTTAACTATGCCAATTTAATTAGAATTCCCTGTATCTAAAATTCTGCCTTTTACCTATTGAAAGGCATTTTGGTGTGGTTTATGTATAAAATCAAATAAAGAGTATTTAACACTTCTCACATTTTATAGTTGATCTGTAAGTTCAGGTGCTTTTAAAAGTCGGCATGTTACAATAGCAAGTTAGACTTTACTTTTGAATTCTAAGTCAGCCTAAGTTATAATTCAGGATTGTCTTTAAACAGCTATTCAAAAACACAAAACTGTGTAACAACTGTATGTGTGATTGGTAGTGGTGCTTTTTGCCAACTCATTATATGGAAGGATTAAGTGCAGGGGATAACACCATCAGCACAAATTTGTAAATTATGTGACCATAAGACTTAAGATTAAAAACATCACAGATCATGCTTTTTTTGATTGTGCTTGATTTAATGACTGATGCCAAAACTTTCTTGGTTAAAAAGTACAGTATCCCTTAGATGTCAACATAGCAGTGGTGTTAGTCACTAGCTATGGTCCTCTAGGACAACCTGAACTGAGCACTTACACTAATTCACCCCTAGCGTGTATTTGGCTAAAATGTGAACTGCAGCGTGTATACCAAAGGTGAATAGAGGAATGATAGATAACAGTGAATAACTACATACAAATTATTTTGTATAGTCTTTACTGTGCACATTTAGAGTAGTCCTTGGAAGTTTTATGAAAATGGTGAGCTTAGTCGGGCGTGGTGGCGCACGCTTGTAATCCCAGTACTTTGAGAGGCGGAGACCGGAGGATCCGGGTTCGCGGCCAGCCTCAGCTCGCTCGCTCTCCCTCCCCCTCTCCCCTTAGTGAGGCCCTCCGCAACTTCGTGAGACCCGGTTTCAAAATAAAGTATAAAAAATAGGGCCGGGGGCATAGCGCGGAGGTAGAACGCCCCTGTGTTCAATCTCCGGTACCATGAAAAAAAAAAGAAAATGGTGAGCTTAAACTAAGCCATCAAGAATGGTGAAGGAAATAAGTCTGTGCAGGCAGAATTAAGAGCCGTGTCTTTGTGGGACAGTGAGAAAAGCTGGGAAGAAGGCCCCATCATTAGTTTGAAAGGTGTTAGGGATGCTTAATGGGCCTCTAAGGTCTAACCAAATACTTTGTAGCGTAAGTCTTATTTTCATCCATAGAAAGAAATGCAGAGGAGTTTGGAAACTTGCAAAAACAATTTTGCAAAGCTTTCTGTAATTGAGATTTAAGTACTGGTTGGGGTTATGGTGGGAATGCAAAAATGCACCATGTACATCCTTCAGAGGTTGGGCCTTTGTAACAGAGGACTTGTAACTGGGTTAAGTCAGTGGTATTGAGACAGTGTAGCAGGTAGCTTACAAAGGATAGTTCTGGACTAAGGTGGGAAGACCTGAAGGCCAGGGAGTTGTCATTAGTGCATCCTACGAATAATACAGAAATAAGCATTATATTAAGATGGATATATAAATTTGGTTTAATCTTTATAGTTAATGTACGTCTCATCTTGGTTGGTTTACAAATTCAAAAATTTATCAGTACCCAGAAGTGATCAAGCCCTGGTGACTTATTTGACAAATGCTGGTTAATTTACACACCAGGTGTTCTTTTCTTAAGAGCAAGAATAGATTTTATATATATAGAACATCCTTATTTATTGATAATATCTTAAGTTTAGTTTTATTACAAATTTAAGAAGTTTTCTTACATCTGTGCTTCCTATGTCAACTAAGGCCTGTGTTGGCACAAATGGGTACCTGCCATGTTCTAGGCGGTTTAGATTCAAGTAAAATACTTCTCATGATTTAGAATGTAAATAATACTATAACTAATGCAAATAAGGGGCATTCCTAGATGTAGGGTGTATACTCTTATAAAAGGAAACTGGGTTAGAAAAGGTAAAACTCACATGTCTATTCCTAGTTCTTTGTGGTAGGTGGGTAGAGTACTGGAATTGAAAGAACGCCGGGTGTATTAAAGGAGTGCCACCCGCAGTCTAGATTTCAATCTAGAACAATACTGCCCAATAGAACGTCCTGTAATGATGGCTATCTTCTAGACCTATTAATCCACTAACCATGTGTGACTCTGGAGCCCTTGAAATACGGCTAGTGTGACTACAGAACTGAAGTTTTTGTTTCATTCAACTTTAATTTCCATAGCCACTAATGGCTAGTGGCTGTTGTGTTGACAGCACAGGTCATCTAGGATTCTTGCAAGTATATTATGCACCCATTTGAACTCATTCCAGTTCTTATTTCTAAACCTGATAAGTTCACCTCTCTATTTTACCATGTTTTACCTATTCCATTCATTATTAGGCAGTTTATTTTAGATATGTGGCATTGTGACGGTAGCTAACCTTTTTGTCAACCTTTTCCTGCACTTTTGACTTTTTTATAGCATATTGTTGATATGAAGACTTGTAAATTATGAAGAATATGATGGACTGCACCTTGGCTGTGTAGTCCAATTACTCCACAATTGAGTAATCTAAGCTATTTCATATTGGTCAAACTCAGACAAAAGTAAACTAAAACCAATTCTCTTACAATGAAGAATATTCATTTCTAGTGATGGGCTCCCTTGACTCCCTTGTTATATCAAAATATTTTGAAAGCCAAAAAGGTGTTGCTGCGCATGGAATGAGAGCTATGTAGTTCACACAGGCAAAGCTTACATCTGATAGCATACAACTAAACCTGCAGTGACCGGAAAGTTTGCCTCCCTGCTGAGACTCTTCCAGGCAGCGCTAGGGTGCACACTGACATACTTCTTTGGCATTTTTTTGTGTCTCAGACTGACCATTGCCCTTATAGTGTAACAGAAAATAATCAGGTTTACACTTAATAACTCAGATCATCTGAGCTGGAGTTTGGGGTATTCCTAGAAACTAGTTATACCCTAAGGCTATCTCTTGTTTCTCAGAAAGCTAAATAGATTTACTGTATTTCTCGAAGAATAAATGGATGTTCTGGTTCTTAGGAGGAACTTCATTGACAGTCTCCCCAACAAATAAAATACAGCTTGCCATACATAGAAATATACAACAGACAGGACTTGTGTGTAATAGTTTGTTCATAGTTTTTAGAAACGGCCTGGCAAAGATAGCAAGGGATGGATAGAATTGTTAGAGCTCTGGTAGAATATCCCTGTTTTAATCACATTAACGAAGTCTGAGGATGTTGGCGCCTATAATCCACTTGCCATTTTAGAGATGAGAGATGAAGTTAACCTGAGCTAGGCATATATAGATCAGAACCAAGATACCCTGACTCGTTTGGTCTTAGTCAAAATCTACTATTCCCAGACATAAAAATGAACTTAATTCCTATTTGTTTTTCCTTCTACTCATTAGAAATGTAGCTACATTCCCCATTTAGGTCATATTTAATATGTGTCTATATAAACATTTAAACTTGACATGAATAACTTTTTTTATTTTGGTACTGAAGATTAAACCCAGAGGCATTCTATGTCCAAGCTACCTCCTCAGCCCTGTTTTTTATTTTGAAACAGTCTCGCTAAATTGCTAATGGCCTTGAACCTATAATCCTCTTGTCTCGGGCTCCCAAAATACTGGGATTACAGGCATGTACTACTACGCCCAGCTTGAGTTTAACATAACTTTTAACACTTACAACTTAAACACTTAAATGTGTCTAGCTTGAATAGTGTGAGAAAGAACTATTGGACTGGTTGTGTTACCTGTGGTGTAATGCAGAGAAAGCTGGCCTGCTATTAGAAAAACTTTAGTGTGTATCCATATACTCATAGCCTGGAGGCCCAATCTGACCACTGCAGTTTTCCAAGTGAAACTTTCTTGAAACAGTCACATTCATTCATGTTTGCCAAGGTCTGCTTTTGTGTTACAACATTAGAATTTATTAGTTGCAACAGAAACCTTGGCCCACAAAACCTAAAATCTTTTACTATGTGGCACTTCGAGAAAATGTTTCTTGGCCCCTGGTTTAAGGGTTTTGCTTTGGTAATCTCAGAGTAACACAATCTCATTTTTGTCATTTGGAGAATAATACTAATCTCTACCTCAAAAGATTCATTAAGCCAGTCATGGTGGTGCACGCCTGTAATCCCAGCCTCAGCAATTTAGCTAGATCCTCAGCAACTTAGTCCTTATTTCAGAATAAAATAGGGTGGGGGGTATAGCCCAAGATGTAGAATGCCCCTAGATGCAATCCCTAATACCATACACACACACACACACACAAAAGATTCATTAAATGGCTGGCATGAAAGTTCATTAACTATGGTAAGCACTAAAGGATTTAATTTCATATCTGTCAAATTCCTTGAAAGTCACATAGTGAAAAACTCCAACTTCCATGGTTAGCAGTAACCTAATTGTCAAATCTGTTGACTCTGATAATCTCTGTGACATCTGATACCTTTGCTCTCATTTTCTCGCTTCCCTTGGTGGTTTTTTACCCTTTCTCTTCTTTTTTTTTTTCTTTTTCTTTTTCTTTTTCTTTTTCTTTTTCTTTTTCTTTTTCTTTTTCTTTGTGTGTGTGAGTGTGGTACTGGGGATTAATCCCAGAGGCATTCTATCTTCGAGCTACACCCCCAGCCTGATTTTATTTATTTGGAAACAGGGCGTTATTAGGTTGATGAGAATCTCGCTACTTGCTGAGGCTGTCCTCCAACCTGCCATCCTCCTGTCTCAGCCTCCCAAGTACTGGGATTACAGGCGTACACCACCATGCCCGGCCCCTTGGTTTAAATTAGTTTCACCTTCACATAGTTATCATAAAAATATGCATGTAACTGTAATCCTATTAGTAATCCAAATGCATGCTTCAGCCTGACATTTTGCCCAGTTTCCAGTCTCACAATTCATTTTGCTTTGTAGGTATCGGAACATTCACGTCTCAGTTCATCCTCACCACCCCATAAGGTACATGAGACAAGAATTGCCCCTATTTAACAGATTAGTAAACAGGTCAGAGAAGCTGTTCCTGTCAAAGGCCAGATGCGTTAACTTCATTGGTCATATATGTACTAACACCTACCTTTCCATGGTGCCTCCTAAAACTCTCTAAACTGGATTATCTCTAGTAGCCTCTTCACAGAACACTAGCACACTGCCTTTCCTTAATAGAAACTGGGCTTTCTCTAATCCTGTGCCCTCGTAAATTCCACACTGTCCACCACAGGGGGAAATGGGCAGATTTTCTAAGTCATCCACACCGAGTTGGGTGTATTATGTTGTTAGTAAGACGAGAAGTATTTATACTTTTTCCTGGTGATGTTGGAGGAGGACAGCCCAAGGATCCAAGCTGTCTGCGGACAATGCTTAGCAAAATCAGTACATTAACCTTTCTGTACCTTAGTTTCTTCATCTGTAAACTGACACTATCTTGGACCGTAGGGTCGTGATAAACAGAAGAATGTATTGGCGCATGGTCTGGCACAGAGCAAACCCTCAAATGTTAGCTGTTTTTGAATTTGATGGGCCACGTTCTCAAATTGGTTAACAGTTGGACAAACTGCATGGAAGGCTGAGGACCCACTGATGCGCTTCTTCCAGTTGGAGTGAACAGGAAGTGGGAGAGAAGTACCTCGGGTTAGAGATTTATATCTGTTATAGTTAGATATAAAATGTCCCCTCAAGAGCTCATTTATTAATGTTTGGAGCTGATGTGATTGAGCCATGAGGGTTGTAATCCCAGTAGTGTTGTAATCCCATTGTAAGGATTTATCTGGGTGGTGATCCAGGCTGGTAGAGTGTGGCTGGAGATGGATTCCTGGGGTGTGGCCTTGGGGATTCTATAAATGGTTCCTCCTCCCCCTGCTCTCTCTCTCTTGCTTCTGCCTCTGTGATGTGAGGAGCACAGCATGTGTGCTCCCTCTCTCCATCTCCTGCCGCCATGCCCTGAGATCCACAGTCCCCTGCCTCACATGGACTCAACCTGAAACCATAAGAAAAATCTTCTTTACTCTAAGTTACGTGGTCAGTCTGTTAGATTATAGCTGCAAGAATTCTGACCAGAACAATATCCATCACACTTAATTCTAATAATTCACCCATAAGTGATCTCATTTCCTATTAGTGACCTGGACCAGGAATCAATGAACTCCAACCTTCATCAACTCCATTTCCTTTAAGAGTTTTTCTAAGGGGTGGGGTGGGGTGGGGTCTGAGACTTGTGGTCGAAGGTTAAATGGGCACCTAGTTTTCATACAGTCTCATTTAAGCATGTCTAATTCTTCCAGTAACTTGACGACAGTTTTTTTGTTTTGTTTGTACTGAAGATTGAACCCAGAGGCATTCTACCTCCTAGCTACACCCCAGCCCTATTTTGTTTTTTATTCTGAAACGGGGTCTTGATAAGTTGCTGAGGAACCTTGATAAGTTGCTGAGGCTGAACCTGCAATCCTCCTGTCTCAGCTTCCCAAGTACTGGGATTACAGGTGTATACTACTGTGCCTGGCAAGGCATAGGTTTTTGGTTTTTTTGTTTTGTTTTGTTTTTTGTTTGTTTGTTTGTTTGTTTGTTTGTGTTTTGCGGTACTGGGGATTGAACCCAGGGGCTTCTACCTCTGGCTACAGCCCCAGCCCTATTTTTTGTTCTTTATTTTGAAACAGGGTCTCACTAAGTTGCAGAGGGCCTCACTAAGTAGCTGAGGCTGGCCGCAAACCCAGATCCTCCTGTCTCAGCCTCCCAAGTACTGGGAATACAAGCATGTGTCACCATGCCCATCTAAGGCATAGTTTTTAATATCCTATTTACTGGAATAATGCCAGTCCTAGCCAACTTCTCCTGAACCTTAAAGGTAATCTCAACAAGAAAGGAGACAGATGAGACGGGAGTGTGCGATTAGAGGTAGCAACAGTGGGAGATGTCTAGGAGGTTGGTTGCAGCCTCTACTCTCCTTTCCCAAGAGGATCTATCAGGAAATTCAATCTAGGCCATAGCAGGGTGTGACCTCGAGGGCTCTTTTTTTTTTTTTTTGCGGTTCCAGGGATTGAACGCAGGGGCGTTCTACCTCCGCGCTACACCCCCGGCCCTATTTTTTATACTTTATTTTGAAACCGGGTCTCACGAAGTTGCGGAGGGCCTCACTAAGGAGAGAGAGAGAGAGAGAGAGAGAGAGAGAGCGAGAGAGCTGAGGCTGGCCGCGAACCCCGATCCTCCAGTCTCCGCCTCCCAAAGTACTGGGATTACAAGCATGCGCCACCACGCCCGGCTTCGAGGGCTCTTATCTGTGAAAATAGTCCTCCTGTGTCCTGCCCTGTCAGAGTGCATTGCTAACTTATTTTAAGCAATATTCAGTAGTTATATTGTTAAAGACTCTTGACTCTGGGACATCAGCACCTCAAGTACTTCTTGGATGGGGCATGTATGATACAAGAAAAACTTGCCAAGCTAGCCAAACACACTGCTGAGTGCACATGTCAGAGGTGATATGGGAAGGGATGTGTGGGAGAGACTTGTCCTGAATCAGACTAGATTAAGATATTAAAAGAGCCAATGCAGCTGGGCGTGGTGGCGCATGCTTGTAATCCCAGTACTTGGTAGGCTGAGACAGGAGGATCACAGTTTCACGGTCAGCCTCAGCTACTTAGTGAGGCCCTCCACAACTTAGTGAGACCCTGCTTCAAAATAAAAAATAAAATAGGGCTGGGGGTGTAGCTTGGAGGTAGAATGGCCCTGGGTTCAATCCCCAGTACCACACAAAAAAAAAAAGACCCAGTGCTTAATGGGAAATGACAGAAAGGGCCAGTTCCAACCTAGTATCTCTCAAGATAAGGTAATGAAAGAGGGCTTTTGTACTATAACTTTCGCCAGAACAGAATGTAAACTGTATCTGCCAGGCGCTTTTTGTAGATATCCTGCCTGAAGATTCTGCTAGCTTGCTTTCTATTCTCCATCCTTGGGTTGATGAGTCAGGTTAGCACCAAGGCCTGTGTTAGATACAAGAAAATACAGGCGGGCTGCGGTCCTGCCAGCTGAAACAATCGCCCCCCCACCCCAGCTGGTTCTCCAGTAGAAAGCCGGGAAAGTGGAGAGCTAACGTCTCTACCCTCGGCCTTATGCATAGCAGGTGCCCTAACCCAATCCAACTTTTGAGTTCATCAGGAGGCAGGGATGCGCCCTTCAGGAAATCGCCACAGCCTCCCCATTGTTGGTTCCTCCTCTGTTTTATTGATCATTCCTTCTCAGTCTCCTTTACTGGCTTTTCTCCCATGTCTGCAGACTGGTGTTTACCGACTCAATGCCCATTCTCCCCTTCATTTCTAGAAACAGAACCTTGATTTTTTTTTTCAAAGTGATAATGTACCTATAAAACACTTTACAGGTCCAACTTCTCTAGGTGTGGCCAGTGAGTCAAAGTGGAACTCAGTGGCATAGGACTTCTGCAAATCTTTTTTTTAAAGATCTGGCTCGGGCAGGACTGCCCTTGTGCCCTTGCCTTGCCCCTTCTTCTTGCCTGGAGCCTGGGCAATGGCTGAGCTTCCCTGGCAGTCATCTCGGATTGATGGCAACACTGAGGATAGACCGGCAGAACGGTGGAAGGACATGGCCTGGGCTGTGCAGTGAAGCTGCCATACTGTTCCGGACTTCTTTCGCGATTTAAGAAACGTCCTTCTTGTTAGGGTTTGGATCTGGAATGCGCCCAGACAAGCTCATGTGTTGGCCACGCAGCGATGCTCGGAGGTAAAATCATTGAAGCCTGGGGGCTCTAAGTCCATTGATGGGTTACTAATTTGAATGATTTACTGGGTGGTAACTGTAGGCAGGTGAGGAGTGGCTGGAGGAGGTAGGTCAGGGGGTGTGGCCTTAGGAACTACATCTGTCCCTGCTCCCTCCCCCTCTCTCTTTCTCAGCCATGAGTTGAGCAGCTCTCCTTCACCATGCCCTGCTGCCATGACGATTCTGCCTTGGAGCCAGCCACCTATGGACTGAACCTCTGAAACCATGAGCCCAAATCAACCTTTCCTCCTCTAAGTTGTTCTTATTAGATATTTTGGTCACAGTCACAAAAAGGCTAATACACTTCTTATTTAAACCATCATTATTTCATTTCTTTTTTTTGTGGTATTGGGGATTGAACATAAGGGCATTCTACCTCTGAGCTATACCCCCAGCCCTATTTTTTATTCTTTATTTTGAAACAGGGTCTCACTAAGTTGCAGAGGGCCTCACTAAGTAGCTGAGGCTGGCCGTGAAGCTGTGATCCTCCTGTCTCAGCCTCCCAAGTACTGGGATTACAAGCGTACACCACCACGCCTGACTTAAACCATCATTATTTCAGTGTCTGTTATATACAGCAGATTCTAACCCTAACTGATACCCACTATTACTCTCAAGTAATAGTGTTTCCTAAAATTATGCTTTTTATATTTTTCCTATAGCAATAGCCACACCCATGGCTTAAGCACATTCATGCTTCATATCTATATCTGCAGACCAAATCTCTCTTGAGTTTAACGGCCTTTTAACTTAACTGCACTTTAGACATCCTTACTTGACCCCCATTTCCCCGCCCCCGCCAGACATTGTGGTAGGCTGAATATGTCCATGCCCTAATTTTTTTTTTTGTACTGGGGATTGAACCTAGGGGCATTCTACCTCTGAGCCACACCCCAAGGTCCTATTTTAATTTATTTATTCATTTTTATTTTGAAACAGGGTCTTGCTAGATTGATGACAGTTTCACTACTTGCCAAGGCTGTCCTCAAACCTGGGATCCTCCTCTCAGCCTCCCGAGTACTAGGATTACAGGTGTGCACCACCACGCCCTAATTTCTGGAAAGGGCGCCTTGCACGACAAAAGAAGATCTGTGCATGAGATCAAGTGAAGGATCCTGAGACGGAGCATTTGCCCTGGTTTATTCAGGTGGCCGCGATGTTCACACCAAGGTCCTTATATATGAGGGGCACAGGAGTCAGTCAGGGAAGGCACTGTGACAAAGCAAACAGCATGGAGTGAGGTGGCCACAGCCAAGAGTGCGGCCAGCCTCTAGAAGCCGGAGCAGGCAAGGAATGGATTCCCTTTGTGAATCTCCACAAGGAACCAGTTTTGTCAGAGACCTTGATTTTAGGCCACTCAGACCCATTTCAGACTTCTGACCTCTAGAACTATAAGAGAAGAAAGTTTCTAATAATATGTTACAACAGCAATGGGAAATTAATACAAGCACCTCAAACCTAACTCCTTACCATCCAGACAAGATGAGCATTAGGGTGACTTCCGGGCAGGACGGAGTTACGGGTAAGTCTATGTATGCTGTTAGTTCCCGTCCCTGGTTAACTTTTATGTCATTCCTGTAGTTAGAATTACATTTTTTCCCCTGAATGATTTTTTTAAAATATGTTCTGGTCAGGGCTCCTAGGAAGGAAAAGAGACTTCATCGGACGATTTCTCAGATAAAAGAAATTTTATCAGGGGCGTTCTACCTCCAAGCTATGCCCATGGCCCTAATTTTTATCCTTTATTTTGAAACCAGGTCTCACGAAGTTGCGGAGGGCCTCACCAAGTAGCTGAGGCTGGCCGCAAACCCGGATCCTCCGGTCTCTGCCTCCCAAGTACTGGGATTACAAGAGTGCACCACCACGCCCGGCTGGTTTTTTTTTTTTTCTTTTTAAATAAGATGTGTTATCAATAGTGAAGAGTCTGAGATTTTGCCCTCCTTGCAAGCTATCAAGATAAAAACAAATCTACCCTGTGCTCCAGAGAGACACAAGAGAAAGAATTCAAAGGTTACTCATAGATAGATGATAGATAGGTAGATAGATAGATGATGGATGGATGGATGGATAGATGGATGAATGGATGGATGGATGGATGGATGATAGATCTTCCAAGGCTATTCATTCTACAAACATCCTTGAAAAAAAATCATCCAGAACAAAAAGCTCTGTTCACAAGATGAGTGGACACAAGAGACCCGTCGAGAACCGTCTCCCACACATCCATGGAACATCATGGAAGCCCAAGAATGCAGCTGGACCTCCCTAGGTCAGAAGCTGAGAATGGCCGGAGTTCAGGGATCTTAACTCTAGAGCAAAACCATTTGGGGGATTCAGTCACAACCCAGGCTTTTTTCTGCCCTGCTGCAAACTGGGAAATTCCTTTTGGTCTCAGTGGAAAATGCAATTGGCCCGGCTCAGTGCTGAATCCCTGACCTTCAGTCATATATTGCTGACCAGGCCAAATTTGAGCTGTGATCCAGCTCCACCAGTGGTCTAGACCACAGTGATTGAAGGCCATATATGGTCTTAAGAACCTCCCTGTGGAATACCATGGTGGTGTCTCCACAGGGATTCAAATCATGATCTCTCTTCCCCACACAGCTTTTGAACGAAATGAAACAAAAAGAACAAAGCACAAAGCAGAGGGGAAATTAAATATCACTGAACTTACCAAGATGAAGCTGGAAAACTCAGGCAAGGGTCAAGGAGGCTGACTCACTGAATGCAGGAGTGGACAGACAAGTACCCACGGGCAGGCGATGCCTCGCAGTTGGAAGGTTTGGTTTCCTGGGCTTCCCAAAAGGAAAAAGAGAAGATTTAATCTATACACATCCATTTAAAATCTTCCTAAATTTACAGAGGGAGTAGAGTAAGGGAGTAGAAAGAGGCCGTGAGTTATATTAATTGAGCGTCTTCTACCTGGATGGAAACATTCGGCCATATTCTTTCCCATCTGTAACGAACAGTAGCTGTGGCTGTTAGAATCTCTTCAGTCCTCATCCTTCCCCAGCCCCTTCACCATCCACTCCCCAGCAGAGTCTCTGAGCCCCTGGAGGACACAGCCTATGTTCTGTTTATCTTAGTAACCCCGATACTCAATATACTACTTGGGAGTAGGAAACCAATAGATTTACCATGAATTAATATGCATGATCTTTCCACCTACAATTTCAGCTCTGTGATGCCAGAGACACCTTCTTTAATTTTTATTCGAGTACATGAACCAGAGATCTTAGATTCCTTCAAGAAATGAGGGCTTATAGCCAGGGATGATGGTGCACACTTGTAATCCTAATACTCGGGAGGCTGAGACAGGAGGATCTCAGGTTTGAGGCCAGCCGCAGCTACTTAGTGAGGCCCTCCGCAACTTAGTGAGACCTTGTTTCAAAATGAAGAATAAAAAATAGGGCTGGGGGTGTAGCTCGGAGGTAGAATGCCCCAGGGTTCAATTCCCCAGTGCCAAAAAAAAAAAAAAAAAATAGGGCTGGTGATATAGCTCAGGGGTAGAATGCTACTGGGTTCAATCCCCAGTACTGCAAAAAAAAAAAAAAATAGGCCTCATTAAAAAAGAAAAAGAAAAAGAAAAAGAAAAAAAGAATCCAGGCATGGTGGCATATGGCTATAATCTCAGTATTTGGGAGGGAGGCTGAGACAGAAGGATCTCAGGTTGGCGACCAGCCTCAGCAACTTAGTGAGACCCTATTTCAAAACAAAAAATAAAACGGGCTGGGGTTGTAGCTCAGAGGTAGAATACCCCTGGGTTCAATCCCCAGTGCCAAAGAGAGAGAGAGAGAGAGAGAGAGAGAGAGAGAGAGAATGAATGAATGTGGGATGCTGGTACCCACAGGCCCCTATGAATAGTCCCGCTCATCCTTTAAGGCAGCTTTAGAAACCAGATGAACGGGTTTGCCCCTCCAGCAGCAGTTGTTGGATCTTGAGTCTAACATGCCGCCCCCTTTTGGTCTTTGCTTCTCTTCTGGGTCTTCTGTACACCTGTTGTTGACTAGCTGATGCCTTCTCGGATTCAACTACTCAAGGCAGAAAATCCGACTGACCTTGCTAGCTCTTCCTGATAACTCGACTGAGCCACTTCACGGGTCACCAGGCCCCCATCTCTGTCCTAACTGTGGCCTTCTGCTCCACAACCTGTGGCCCGCTGCAGTTAGCAGGCTCGCAGGGCGTTAGAGGCAGCAGGGGGCCTGCCGGGCCCTGGGAGTGGTGGGGCTGATAAGGGCCTTACCACAGATTAAACGATGATTTCTGCTATCTGACGGGATTCATGCTCTCTGACAGTAAGAATTTCATGACCATGTACAAACGTATTGAATCCCGTTGAGTAAATCCTGGATATGTGTTTGGCTGTTCACACTGAGCCAGGGTATGAATGTCCTATTATTCTTTGCTTAGTAGCTGCCATTGCCATTTTGAGATTCTGGAAGAGTCTGTCCCTCTCTTCGCAGTCAGCTCCCTGCTTTTGACATAAAAGTCAACGTGTTCTTCAGCTTCAACGCTTCCTCCAGTGGAGCCCAGAGCTACGACACTGCTTTTCAATGATCTTTCACTAAAACAAGACGTTCTCTCCTCTCTCTGAACCATTCAGGACTACACCTTTACACAAACAAGCAATTTCACATCTTCCTGATTCGGCCTGATTTATCCTGATTTTTATATTTGCCTTATGTCTTTCTAAAAATTTCGACATGAAATCTAAATAAACATTTCGCCCAATATTAATATTTTACATGTGTACTTGGTTTAGTCCTCCCAACAGCCCTGTGAAGAAGGTACTAATACTGGTTTACGGACTAGAAAATTAGACCTCAAGAAGGTTAAGTAATTGTCCAGGCATGCAAAACTGGTGATAGAAATGGAAGTTCAAAGTCCATGGTTAGCCAGGTATGGTGATGCATGCCTGTAATCCCAGTACTTGGGAGGCTGAGACAAGAGGATCGCAGGTTCAAGGACAGCCTCAGCAAGTAGTAAGACTCTCATCAACCTAGAGGGTGACAGCAACTTTTAAAAACTGGTAGCCAAATTCCAATGCTTCCCATAAACTAAGAGAGGCATTTATTTATTTATTTATTTATTTATTTATTTATTTATTTATTTTGCGGTACTGGGGATTGAACCCAGGGGCATTCTACCTCCGAGCTACACCCCCAGCCCTATTTTTTATTCTTTATTTTGAAACAGGGTCTCACTAAGTTGTGGAGGGCCTCACTAAGTAGCTGAGGCTGGCGGGGAACCGGATTCTCCAGTCTCAGCCTGTCAAGTACTGGGATTACAAGCGTGTGCCACCATGCCTGGCTAAGAGATGCTTTTAAAATATCCATTGACAAGTCATGGAGAGCCAGCTGTGCTTGGCCTCAGTGTGAACACAAGAGGGCGCTAAACTCCACAGAGATGCGCAGGACATGGAGGCCCACATCCAGCATCGCACTTAGGCAGTTACTCTCAAGAGATATTTCTTAAAAGTTAGATCATGTATTAAACAGACATATAGCTTCTCTCCTACAAAGAGCTGCCTCAGGGTTAGTAGATACGCATCTCAGTTCCTGTCATGATTCTATGTGCCTGTGAATTTTGTCAGTCACCATATTGCAGATACTAATATTTCTAAAGAAATCAGAAGGTTGGTCAGTCATCGGGCATAGAAGAAAAGGCTACAGAGGTATCAGGAGGGGCCACTCAAGTTTCCTTTGTGAACACTTTCTTGCCATCCTATAAGAAGACTCACACTGGCTTCACTGGAAACCATTGTTAACTCACAAAGCAACAGAGATGACAAATTATGCATCATCTCAAGGGGTCTGTCTATGGACCGAGCACTCAAGAATAGAAAAAATCTCTGCCTCCTCCCTGCACCTGCCCCATCCCCTACGTGGTCAAAGTTCCAGACACTCTGATGGCTCGTCACCGACTCAGTCCTTGTCATCGTCTTTGCCCTGGGGAGCCCTGGCCACAGTTCCCTGTGTGCCAGGTAGTGTTAAAAGCATCTCATGGACTTCTTTAATTCTTTTTCTTGTGGTACTGGGGGTGGAATCCAGGGGCATTCTACCTCTGAGCTCCACCCCCAGCCCCATTTTATTCTTTTATTTTGAAACAGGATCTCACTAAGTTGCGGAGGGCCTAAGTTGCTGAGGCTGGCTGCGAATCCTCCTGTCTCAGCCTCCCAAATACTGGGATTACAGCATGTCCTTTAACCTTCGCAGCACACCAAGGGGTGAAAGGTCATTCATTTATCCCCTGTTGACAGAAGAGGAGACAGAGGCCTTAGAAAACCACATGGTAGCCTGAAGTTTTACACAATGAGGTCAGCCTCTGTGCCCTGGATCATGCTGGCCTTCAGTCTAGAAGTCTCCACCCCAGGGGGGCACCCCATCATGGCCCCAGCCCCGCCTTGGCAACTCATTTCAACCTGGGCAACGTTTCCCCCTCTCTGGGGTTTTGTTTCATAAGGAGAGCGCTGGACTGTCTGACCCTAAAGTTCCAGAGTTAGGGTTCCACGAGGAGCAGGATGTGAAAGGCAGAGAGGACGAGCCCGCAGGTGCTGAGGGGCATTCCCAGCTACAGGAGGGCACTCAAAGCAAAGCTTCCAAGTGCCTTGATGATCCTGTTTCCTCCAGCTCTAGAGCAGGCCCAGGCAGAAAGCCAGGTCCGCTCCACGCGCTGCAGTACACCCTGTGTCCAGTGGGTGGCGAGCTCCGCATTCGATCCTGCCGGCCCCCACGCCCTCTCAACCGGTTAGCCACACAGGGATCTTAGGAAGGAAGGCAGTCACCATGGCTTTCCACAGACGGCTTCCTATGCTGCGACCAGAGACACCAGTGCCAGATACATCTGTGGCTGTGAAGTTCCGCCTTCCCTGATTCTAATCAGCTGCCTCCCTCTTTCCCCACACTGTGCTAGTAAAAATAAATTAATAATAATAATAATAATAATAATAATAACAACTTTGTAAGTGGTAAAGTAGCTATATAATAAAATACTAATTGTTAAGTCGGTGTGCTCCAGACTCCTGCTCCTGAACGCCAAGACGCCCAGGAGCTTCCGCATGTCTGTGTGTCTCACTTTCTTAATGTTTCTATTAGCACGACCTTAGATCACAATACTTTGAGAGCAGGTACATGGATTGATTTGCCTGCATTTGAGCAGGAAATGCAGAACGAGTGCTTGGCGGCCAATTGGCTCTCACTGCAAAAGGGAAAACCAAATTGCATCGCTGGGTGCCCCGGATGCTAGAGGGAGAAAGTGATTTTTTTCATATTTAATATGTTTTTATTGGTGCATTGTAGTCTCACATCACAATGAGTATCAGTTTGGTATTAACATACATGCACACAGCTCTTGGTGTCCCTCCCCACCCCGCCTCCCCCCCACATGTAGCACTGAGAATGATGTTGGCATAATCTCATATGTACACATTGTTTATGACAGTAATTCCATAGATTCACTTCTTTCTTGCCCTTCCCCTTCCCTTGTACCCCTTCCCTTGCACCACTGAGGGTTCTCTGTTGTCATTGGAGTCCCTTTTGTGTCCCCACTACCCCCTAGGTTGCGCACATTAATGAAAACATATGTCCCTTCTTTTTTTGTGATTGGCTAATCTCACTTAACATGATGTTCTCCAGATCTTTCCATTTTCTTGCAAATGCTGTTATTTTGTTCTTCTTTATTGCTGAGTAGAATTCCATTGTGTGTATTTCCCATAATTTTGTAATCCATTCATCTGTTGATGGACATCTAGGTTGGTTCCATAATTTGGCCACTGCGAATTGTGCTGCTATGAACATGGGTATGCATATATTACGGTAGTTTTCTGATACAAATGGCCAATAGATACATGAAAAAATGTTCAACATCATTAGCAATCAGGGAGATGCAAATCAAAACTACTCTAAGATTTCATCTGACCCCAATGAGAATGGGAAGCATTAAGAAGTCAAACAACAACAAATGTTAGCGAGGATGTGGGGAAATCGGGACTCTTCTACACTGTTGGTGGGATTGGAAACTAGTTCAACCACTATGGAGATCAGTGTGGAGAATCCTCAGAAAACTGGAAATGGATGCATATACCACTACTGGGTATCATACCAAAGGGATTGAAACCAGAAAGTGATTTTAATAACTCACTGGCCATCTGCATGAGACTGGGGCTGGTTGCACTCAGAAGGGCCTACTCCAGAGGTCACTCCCCCAACTCTAAAGAGAATTTACTGTTTAGAAAGTCTTATGACTTGTGTCTTTTTACTTTCTTTGCCTAGGAATAGCTAGCTCTGCAGTTAATCATTACGATACAAAAGGCATTTATCGGGGAGAACAGGAAAGACAGGGGAAAGGCACCAAACTCGGAATAAGAGTTTTAACCCATTGGGTGACTGCAGTGAGAGGCATCATCTACAGTAAACCTAGAGGGAGGCTAATAATATATTGCTCGTCTGTGTGGCCTCCGAAATAATCAACTTTTAAAATCAACTAAAAGCAAGGGAAAGATTTATTTAGATTTCTCCCCAGTTACAAATAGAAAAATAAAAAGAAGTTTGCCTCATGAGGACTGTCAAGCAGGATCAATGGATGTGTCTTTAAAATTAGGCATTTAAAATGATTGATAGGCCGGGCCTGTCATCCCTGTACTTGGGAGGCTGAGACAGGAGGATCGCAGGTTCGAGGACAGCCTCCGCAAGTAGTGAGACTCTCATCAACCTAGCAAGACCCTGTTTCAAAATAAAAAACTAAAATAGAGCTGGGGAGTGTAGCTTAGAGGTAGAGTGTCCTTGGGTTCAATCCCCAGTAACACACACACACACACACACACACACACACACACACCACAGATTGATAGTTAAACACACATGCTTCTTCCTCTTCTAAGATTTTCATCCTTTGTTCTTCAGTCTTCTCATATCTGAACAAAAGTCACATGGTTACCCAGAGGAGTCTGGGGGATGGGTCAGTCTTGGGGCGTTCTCCAGGGTGTCAAACATCAGCCCACAGTCAGGTCATCGGCAGAGCCGCACCTTGCCCTTGAGTTAGCCGGCATCCTCTTGAGCATCCTCTACACCAGGACGTCCCTGGGGCACATGAGAAACCCAGGGGAAGAGCAGTCCACTGTTCACGGCCTCTTTCTCATCAGAAAGAAGAGTTTAAAGCAGGGGCAGACCCAATGCTGTTTGACTTAAGGCCTGAGAGCCATCTCCAGTCTCAAGGGACCCTCGACACACGCCATTATGTGAAGAGGACTCGCTAGACTCCGGGGGAAAGCAATAGGAGTGGGAAGGACTGCTTCACAGGCGCACACTGCACACTCCCAGGGCGAGCGGACAGCATCGCTAAGCGCATCGATGAGCATGCGCCGGCATGGAAAGGTTGCTGCTGCAGTCACGTCTCAGCCTGCAAAGGCTGAATCTCTCTCTCTCTCTCTCTCTCTCTCTCTCTCTCTCTCTCACACACACACACACACACACACACACATTGGCTAGTGAAAATGTTGGGGGTCCTATAGCCCTCACTCCCAGCAGTGGGCGCAACCTGTCAAGGCCTGGGGGTGGAGATGAGGCGGCCCCTGAACTCCAGCAGATACAGTCAGGCTGCAAGTAGCACACTGGGGATAGGTGTTTCCCCATCCCGCCACTGTACCTGCAGCAGTCGGCAGCTGCCGGCTCTCTCCTCTCTTCCTATTACTGCAGTGGTCTACGTGTGGTCTCTGGAGTTGGACTGTCTGTGTGTGAATTAAGGCCTCCCTACCACGGCTTTGCTGTCTCTAATAATGGAGTCATCTAGAGTCTCCACGTTTGCTTTGATAATGTGTTATTTGTACTTGTTGTAGCCTGATCTGGCGAATGAAGCTTGCTGACTGCCACTCGCAAACACACTTAACACACAACGTTCGCCTGAACACCTGTGCCAAAGACTCCATCGAAAGGTACAGAGCTCTGTGACCTTGGCAAGTCTTCTAGCCTCAGTTTCCTTAGAAGAACAATACTAGTAATATGTTCATATGGTAGGAATAGAGTGGTTTTATACTTTTGTAAACTACCAAAAAATAAATGTCCTTTAAAAGCATTTCAATGTCTTCTGTCTCTGGAAGTAGAGGAGCTATCAATTCAACCTTTCTTTCTTTCTTTCTTTCTTTCTTTCTTTCTTTCTTTCTTCGTTGTACTGGGGATTGAACCCAGGGGCATTTTACCTCTGACCTACACCCCCAGCCCTATTTTTCATTCTTTATTTTGAAGCAGGGTCTCACTAAGTTGTGGAGGGCCTCACTAAGTAGCTGAGGTGGGCCACGAACCCGCTATCCTCCTGCCTCAGCCTCCCAAGTACTGGGATTACAAGCGTGCGCCACCACGCCCGGCTAGAGTTTCTGTTATTAGAGTGAGTATATCATTTATCACTCAAACCAGGATACTATTAATAATTCTGGTGGGAAAAAATTCACTTCATCTTTCAAAGAGTCTTCCTTTATTTTGGAAAAACCACCAGAATTGACAACTTTAGTTTTAGAAGGTAACTGGGGATGAAGCTCAGTGGTAGAGTGCTTCCCTGGCATGTATGAGGTCATGGGTTAAATCCCCAGTACGCCAAAAGCAAAAAAGAAAGAAAAGAAGAGGGGGAGGGAAAAAGGTAACTCTCCAGTATAAATGCATATAAGCATTGAATTTATTAATACATTTAATCTTCCTAACACTTAGAATATAAGTTCTATTTATTTCATTTAACAAATATTTATGTAGCCTTACTATGTACTGGTTATTGGTCTAAGAGCTTTGCAAATATTAACCCATTCACTCTTCATAACAACCCATATTACAGATGAGAAGTAAAATTACTTGCTCAAAGTCACCTGAGAGCAGGATTCACACTCAGGTAGTCTAGGGTCAGGGCCTGTGCCCTCAACCTCTATGCCAGGCCTAGTCTGAGTGCAGTGTCTGCCCAGTTCACCACCGTATCCCACACGTAGGCAAGCGCTGGGGCAGACACTCAAGTATTGACTAAGCCTGGCTCCCTGGCACCATTCTAAAACACTCTCTACATAATAACGAATTTAAATCAACAACCCTATAACATAGAGTTTCTGTTATTAGAGTGAGTATATCATTTATCGCTCAAACCAGGATACTATTAATAATTCTGGTGGGGAAAAAAATCCATTATTGTCTCAGGCAAACCAGGACGTATGGAAAACTGTGTCATTATCGTGGTTGTTATTATTATTATGCAGGTGATGAAACTGAAGCGCATGAAGATTAATTGACTTGTCCAAGATCATTTATTAGCAAAAGATGACAGCAAGATTGGAAACCAGGCACCCAGACTCCAAAGGCTTTATTTTGCTACAAGGAAATGAAACTTAGGAAGGTGGAGTGTTTTCCTCAGTGCTACACAACCAGTTTGCCCCAAATCCCATTCTATTTCTATTTTGTATCCTTCCCCTCCCAAGACATGTGTACCAACGAGATTACCCATGAATCTCATTTTCCTCCAAATCACCTTTGAAGACAGAAGTTCTCTGCAGGAAATAAGACCAGGAATGTGCCTTGCTAAAGGCTTTGGGGAAATACTCCAGCAATACTGATTAAATATTAATTTAGGAATATTTGGGGTTTCCAAATATCTTGCTGAAATTGATTTCTGCTTTAGTTCCCTAGGGTTAGAGGACATACTTTGTGTGATTTCTGTTCTTTTAAATATGTTAAGGTTTCTTTGTGGCTGAGAAGACGGTTTATCTTGGCGAGGGCTTCATGTGCAGTTGAAGAGGGTGTGTTTTCTGTTCGTGTTGGGTGGACTTCCTAGGAGCAGCAGTTGGATCAAGTTGGTGGACAGCGCTGTGTGCTATTCTTTGACCAGTTTCTGGCTACTCAATCTAATAATTACTGAGTGTTAAAATCAATTATAATTTGGTTTTGTCTCTTTCTTTTTTCAGTCTCATCAGTTTTTGCTCCGTGCAATGAGAAACTCTGTTCTTAGGTACATACACAAATACGGTTGTTATGTTGTGTTGGTGAATTAACCTTTTTATCATTAAGTAACATCGTTCTCATCCCTAGTACTAACCCTTGTTCTGAAATCTACCTTGTCTGAAAACAATGTACGTAGCTGGCTTTCTTTTGATTAATGTTTATGTGGTATATCTTTATCCATTGTTTACTTTTAACTTGTGTATATGTTCAAATTTTTTTTTTTTTGGTACTGAGGCTGAAACAGGAGGATCTGGGTTCACGGTCAGCCTCAGCAACTTAGTGAGGCCTCCACAACTTAGTGAGACCCTGTTTCAAAATAAAGAATAAAAAATAGGGCTGGGGGTGTAGCTCAGAGGTAGAATGCCCCTGGGTTCAATCCCCAGTACCACAAAAAATAAAAAATTAAATAAAATAACAATAGGTTTCTCGGTATAGAATCGACTTTTGTCAGCATCTGTTTTTTATTGGTGTGTTCAGATCACTTCTATTCAATATAAGTATTGACATAGTTGTGATGAGGTAGAATAGAAAAGATAAAAATATTAGGCAGAAAGGAGACATGGGGAAAATAGAGATTTAAGATTTTGAAAGTTCATGATCTAACTCCACCCTATAGGGGGCGTTCAGTCAGGCAGGAGCCTTAATGAGTCCACACCCTTAATCACAATGGCTCCTCTCCACACCTGAGATGCTTAATGTAAGTAGGGTGGGTGAGGAGGACAAAAGGCCAGACCCCACTGCCTATCTGTTGCCAGGGAAACAGGACTAAGAGGAAGTCCTGCCCTCTCCTGTGCGACCCTACCTGCCCCCTCCTATAAAGAACCGCGAAAGCGTGTGGACGCTCTCTTGCTCCCCTGGATGGATGGACGTGTGCAGGGAGACTTGCTCTCCCTTTCTTAGATGACCCCCAACCTGTATCCCCGCCTTTCTTAGTTAACTCCCAACCTGTATCCCCACCTTTTTAAGTTAATTAAAACGTTTGCCTTTTTCTGATGGCACGTGTTGAAATTCTTATTTATCATGGAAGCCAAGGACCCCTCAGAATTAGCTGTTTCCCCATGACAGTTGGACTTTGTTCTATGCCTCTTGGTTTATGTGATTATGGAGGCCCAGAAGTCCCATGGTCTGTTGTCTTCAGAGAATCAGGAATAGTCCAGTCTGAAGCCCAAAGTTTGAGGACCGTGGGAGATGCCAGAGTAAGTCCCACTTCCAGTCTGAAGACCTAGGAACCAGAGGCAATGTCTGAAGGCAGAATGCAGATGTTCCAGATGAAGAGGGTGTGGATTCTGCTCTTGTTGGGTGGACGGTCCTATGAGCAGCAGTTAGATCAAGTTGGTGGACAGTGTTGTGCACTATTCTTAACCAGTTCCTGGCTGGGAGCGAATTTGCCCGTCCTCTGTATTTGTGTGCTCTCCAGCCTGCCAGTGGATTGGATGATGCCCATCTACCTTGGTGAGGACAACCTTCTTTCCTCAATCTACCAGTTCAAATGCTAATCTCTTCCAGACACACATCTTCACAGACACACCCAGAATAATGTTTTAGCAGCTATTTTGGGCAGCCCTGAACTCAGCCAAGTTGACACATTAAAACTAATTAATCATCAGCCAGGTGTAGTGGTGCACGCTTGTAATTCCAGTACTTGGGAGGCTGAGACCGGAGGATCACAGGTTCACGGCCAGCCTCAGCTACTTAGTGAGGCCCTCGGCAACTTAGTGAGACCCTGTTTCAAAATAAAGAATACAAAATAGGGCTGGGGGATGTACCTCAGAGGTAGCATGCCCCTGGGTTTAATTCCCAGTTCCACAAAAAAAATAAAAAAATTTAATCATCACAATGCCCACACACCTCTGAGTCTCTGTTTATTTTTTAAATCTTTTCTCTCTCTTTATTATTTATTTATGTATTTATTTATTTATTTATTTATTCATGGCACTGAGGATGGAACTCAGGGGTATTCTACCTCTGAGCTACACCCCCAGTCCTATTTTTTTTTTTTTTTGCAGTACTGGGGATTGAACCCAGGGGCATTCTACCTCCAAGCTACACACCCAGCCCTATTTTTTATTCTTTATTTTGAAACAGGGTCTCACTAAGTTGCGGAGGACCTCACTAAGTAGCTGAGGCTGGCCGCAAACCCAGATCCTCCTGTCTCAGCCTCCCAAGTAGTGGGATTACAAGTGTGCGCCACCATGCCCGGCTAGATAATTTCTATTGATCTACAAGTTCACTGACTCTTTTTTTCATCTTGTGATTGAACATATCCCGTGAACTTTTTATTTCAACAAGTGCATTTTTCAGTTTTAAACTAGTTGGTTCCTTCATATATCCTCTATTCCCTGCTGAGGACTTGTACCTTTCTGTTCGCTTCAAATATACTTACTTCGTGTATGTGCTCACAGAACCTAGGCACAGTAGCTGCTTTAAAGTCATCTTCAGCAAACTTGGTGTTGGTGTTGGAAAAACAACAGTCTTTTCCCATAAGAATCACATTTGGCCCCATACCCCTGGATCCGTGCCTGTCAAGCAATTTTCTTTCCTTAGATAGTATCAGTGTTGAATGGGTAACCTCTGGATCCTGTTATCGTCCTCTGTATTGACTTTCCCCCCTTGTTTGTTTTAGCAGACAATCTAGCTGGCTAGTTTAAGACTAAATTCTGTAGACAATGGTTTTGATATCAGTTCATTTCTCAGAATGTTTGTTGTACTTCTGTGGGTCTAGGAGGAACCCGGGACTTGTGCAGGTTCGTGCACAGATTTGGGGACTTTCTCCGTCAAATCCTCTCTTCTCCAGTTCATACCAACTCTCCACAGCCCATGGAGACCTCTATTTTCTTTAACTTTAGCTACAAAGGTGAGTTTTCTATGGGAATTTTAGCCATCAGTGCTGCTGCTCTGCCATGCAGCTTCACGACTGTCTCCTGCCCTCTGGGCAGAGATGTGAAAGAGAAGAGAAAAAATAAAATAAATAAAGGGAAACTCATTTCCTTGCAGGTCGCTTAGTCAAAGTTGGACTCTTGTGAAGAGACGCTGCTGCTGTTGTTAACTGTCTAGAGTATTTGTGTAGTTGCTTTTTATGTTTTATGAAAGTCTCTCCACTGAGATTAGTAATTATTTAATAAGATTATTCCATTTCTTGTTTGATAATATTCCAAATGACTTTATGGACATTGGTGTCATCACCATGAATTTGCAGACACAGTTTTCATTTAACATGAAGTTTCACGGACATTTAAAAACACTGCTCTTTGGCCAGGAGTGGTGGTGTACATCTGTAATCCCAGCACTTGGGAGGCTGAGACAGGAAGATTTCAGGTTTGAGGCCAGCCTCAGCAACTTAGTGAGCTCCTCAGCAACTTAGCAAGATCCTGTTTCAAAAGATAAAAGAAAAAAAAAAGCTGGGGATGTAGCTCGGAGTTAGAAAGCCCCTGGGTTCAATCCCCAGGACCAAAACAAACAGATAAACAAAAACACTCCTTTACGAGCATCAGTTATAAAGAGACACTTTATGTGACCTTGGACAAATCACTGAGTTCAGTTTCTTTTTCTGTACATTGGGACTAATATTTCCTGTCCCACTTTTCACACAGGGTTGCTGCGTTTCTAAATACAATATATAGTTTGTGAACGACATTTACAAGATGAAAAATGATAAGCAAAGAAAAAAGCTATTTTTAAATAATATTTTAGCCAGGCGTGGTGGCGCACGCTTGTAATCCCAGTACTTGGGAGGCGGAGACCAGAGGATCCGGGTTCGTGGCCAGCCTCAGCTACTTAGTGAGGCCCTCTGCAACTGAGCGAGACCCAGTTTCAAAATAAAGTATAAAAAAAAATAAATAATAGGACCGGGGGGAGTAGCTCAGAGGTAGAATGCCCCTGGGTTCAATCCCCGGTACCGCAAAAAAAAAAAAAATTTATCTTCATCACAAAGGAAACAGGAAAATAAAGTAGAAGGAAAAAATATCACTTAAAGTTCTAGCAAACATACTCCCAGTAATACTTAATTGAATCCTTGTATATTATTTTTCAGTATATAGTATAATTTTCATTATACTACATGTATAATTTTATATTTTCACTTTTTTTATAATAAGCACTGTGACATTGTATAAAATTGTAAAAATTCTTAATGACTGTATAATATGCCCTCGAATGGGCAAATACCACATTTAAGTTACATGAATTTTTCTTTTACCAATATGAGTGATGCTGCACAGAACATCTTAGGTATAAACTTTCCCATTTTTATAATTACTTTGGAGTAGAATTCCCATCCTACAATGATAAAACCAAGTCACTAAAAAAATAGCATATCAGGAAGAGTCAAACTGACTCTAAAATTTTGGAGTGAGCAGGAAAAATTTATATGGTTTCTGTGTTCAGATTGTTTTAAAAGCATCATTAAGACCTGGCTTCTACTTCAAGAAAGGAAACTGGAAATCACAAAAGATGAATTATGGAAGTGATCTACGCAAGAAAGATGGCAGTACACAAATCTACAGATGACAGCCAAGAGAAAACTTTGGCTCTGCATCAACTGGCAGAGGAGGAAATGTGTATTTATATGTTACACATTCAAATAAAATATGAAGGCCGGGCGTGGTGGCGCACGCTTGTAATCCCAGTACTTTGGGAGGCAGAGACCGGAGGATCTGGGTTCGCAGACAGCCTCAGCTCTCTCTCTCCCTCCCTCTCTCTCTCTCTCTCTCTCTCTCTCCCTGTCTCTCTCTCTCTACTTAGTGAAGCCCTCCACAACTTCGTGAGACCCGGTTTCAAAATAAAGTATAAAAAATAGGGCCGGGGGGTGTAGCACGGAGGTAGAATGCCCCTGGGTGCAATACCTGGTACTGCAAAAAAAAATAAATAAATAAATAAAATATGAAAAATGTTTACATCTCTTTTAATGTTCCTACCCTTTAACTGAAATTTTTGATCAGCTATTATATGTCCTGATTATTATATTAATAATCAATATAATGCTAATTAGATTAATGTAATTATTTGTATAATTTAAAAATAAATAGAAAGTGTTATTTATATTTAATATAAATAGCATAAATATACTAAGTATAAATGCAATTAATTATATTAACATGAAATACTGTATAATACATAATAAATGGTACTATACTATATCTAAGTCTTCAGTATGATTTTTCTCAAAGACAGCATAGCCAGTATCCGTGGTACCATCCCAGAACACAGACTACGGCACGGTTACACAGAACACTCTTTGTGAAATTTGCAATTTTCCTATAAAAAGTCTCTGTAAAACGTGGTGCTGCCTATTTTTTTTTTCGGTACCGGGGATTGAACCCAGGGGCGTTCTACCTCCGCGCTACACCCCCGGCCTATTTTTTTTATGCTTTATTTTGAAACCGGGTCTCATGAAGTTGTGGAGGGCCTCATTAGGTAGAGAGAGAGAGAGAGAGGGAGGGAGGAGAGAGAGAGAGGCTGGCCGCGAACCCAGATCCTCCGGTCTATTTTTATTCTTTATTTTGAAACAGGGTCTCACTAAGTTGCCGAGGGCCTCACTAAGTAGCTGAGGCTGG
>PVJS01020049.1:0-33043 GCA_004027185.1 Glis glis | reverse complement strand
AGGGCTGGGGTGTAGCCCAGAGGTAGAATGCCCCTGGGTTCAATCCCCGGTACCGCCAAAAAAAAAAAAATAACTGAAATGAAATTTTATGTGAGGTGTAAGATACATACAAAATAGTTTTATAATTAAAATTTCCTTCAAATACTAAGAATAATATGCTTAAGATTTGAACTGTAAGAGAAAAGAAGTGTTAATATAAAATTTTAAAAGTAGATTAAAACATCTTGTTATATTAATTTTAATTGTAATCAAAATTTAATCCTATAACATGCATTCATTCTAGCATTAGTCTAGCTAAAGCAGCTAGAAATAACACCCCAACAGGAGTGAGCAGAGATAATGTTCAGGTATTGATTTCTAACCATCATTCTATAATATAAAATATCATGGATGTTGTAGTAAAAGCGAATCCCAAGTCTAAGACAAGGGAACTAACAGGAATAGCGTAGTATAAGAAAACAGTAGGTGTTCACATACTAATGGGACTGCGGCAAAGAAGCACAGAGGCTTTCCTGAAGCGGCTCCCCCTAACCAAATTTGGAATATTTGAGTATTGAAAAGAACAATGATGGTAATAAATTGACTTAAATTCACAATGATAATAGAGATGGAATAAGACAGAATAAGAAAAATTTTCTAGAAGATTTCAGCTAACAATGAAGATGTTAATAATAGAATTGGAAAATCATCAATTTATAATCTCCAACAATAATTGTATCAAGCAAGGATCATTAATGGGGTCTGAAAATAAAAGAAGAAAGGTTATCAGAGAATGGTTTAGTCACATAGCCAAGCTACCCCCCAGATTATTTACTAATCCCAAAGGGAAGAATTGACCTCACAATGGAGAGATCCCTGTGGTCCTCACCTTAACCAAGTAATCACTAGAGGTGGGACAATCTAAAATTGTACACAAGAGCACTAAGACATACACACCACCACCGACACAGCCTTCTCACCAGAGGATGTGCAACCTCAATCTAACAGTGAAAAGTGGGTCAAGCAATTCCACGACGTAGAAGATTCCATAAGAAAACTGGCCTGGATTTTTCAGAAAACTCATCTCCATAACAACAAAATGTGGGGGAGCTGTTCTAGATTAACAAGAACTCAAAAGCTCTTGCAACCAAATGCAATACATCTACCTTGAAAAGCAATGCATTGACCTTGATTAAATCTTCCATCAAAAATAAATAAAACAAAAGATGTTTGAGAGATAATTGGGGGACATTTTAATATGGGAGATTAAATGATCTCTTAGACATGAATTTGGGGGTATAGGATAATGGTGCTGTGGTCATATACTTGGGAAATACTTGAATTTCCTTATGCTTAGGAGAGGCATGATACGGTCCATAGAGATGAGGGGTCAGAGTGTCTGCAACTTATTTGTAAATGGTTCGGCAAAAATACATAAGTAAATAAGTAAGAGACTGAGAGGAAATATGGTACAATGTGAACGACTGATAAATCTAAATGTAGAGCATATAGCTGTTTCAAGTGTGCTGGTATTTCTGTTTTATGTGAATTTTGGAACTTTCAAAGTAAAAAGTGTGGCAAGAACAAAAACTAGCTGCTGACCCGATTAGAGTGAAGCCAGGTGAGGGATACACTGGCACCACAGTGAACACGCATTCTCCAGGTGGCTGGAGGAAGAGTTAGCTGCTGAGGTTGCTGATTTTGCCAGACTTTAGTGCTGCTGGCAAAACCCGAGGCGCTGATTTCCTGACTGAAGGTACCATTGCCCAAGGCTAGAGTACAGACTTTGCATTCTTCTCAACTAAAAGTCTGGAAGATGCATGCAATACTGAAACATTTTGAGTGGTCTGAGCAAAGGCAGTGGGCCAAAAAGTTATTAATTTTAATTCTAGCTAAACCACTGGCAAAAATGGGTGGCTCCCCTCAAATTCCTTGGGAATCAGTGGAAAGCTCAGGCTTCTTTGGAAACCTGCAGCAGTGGGGGTTTCAGGGGAATTGCTTTGGGAAGTCATATTCATGCCATTAATTAGCTTAACATAACCATTTATCATCACTCATGTTTACCTAATCATTAGCATCACATCTAATCAAATTGAAGTGCAAAAGGACACAAAGATTTGGTATGAAATTCCTTTGCATTTTATTATTTTGACAAGCATTTGGAAACCCATGGTATTTTTTTTTTCTTTTGCTAGATGTTTTATGGAGAGTTAGATGTTCTTCAAAGAATAGTGTGGGGAGAGAGGGCCATGGCGGGACATAGAGATGAAAACAGCAAGTTTTCCAATTAAACGAATAAAGTTCTCCAAGCTATGCATCTACTAAGGGGCCTTCCCAATCAAAGGACTTTCTAATTGCAAGAGTATGCTTTTAATATTTAATTTTAATGAAATTCAAGCCAGGCTTTTTGTTGCTCAATCTTTTCAACCAGGTGCCAAAAATCTGGCCAAATGTATGGAAGCAGATTCCTCCTCCATGAACCGCCACAGGACTTTGATGTTCATGCCGAGTAGAAGGAATCTAGGTTGATTACTGTCTTCCAAAAGACCATCCCTTTCTTGGTAAAGAACATTCTTCCCGTTTTATCCAGCTTGGAAGGACACCATGAACTTGGATTTCCAAACCTGCTTATTAAAAATCCCCACCCCTTTCTTTTTGGTCAATCTTAAGAATCACAAAGATTCTCACACAACAAAGTAATTAACTTTTGCCATTTTTTCTGAAAATAATAGTTTAAAGATAACCAGAATTCACTCCACATTGGCATTATTCATTTATTACTATTCCTTTTAAAAAGCAACAAAACTCAAACTCTCCCTTGGATACTGGATTTAATAATTTTAAAAATGAATTTGCTTCCTGATGTTTCCTCTTTTACTCTTTCACAATGTACTGCCTGTTGTTCTTAAGGTTTAATTGTATAATTTAAAAATATAACTAAGATTCCTATGAAAATTCATGTAAATACCTCAATGCATAACATTTTTTAACGAGTTGCTACATATAGCACCCCATTCGTGCTAGCGCTCAGTGCAAACATCTTGTCTTAATTCACCAGTTTGAATTTTCTTCAGACCTTGAACACTCCTGATTAATTCCTGAATCCCAGCTGACACTGTCCTAAAGGGTGAAAAAAATTAATCACTCTGATGTCATTCCAGATAAGACGAGCACAGGTTTTAAAATGCTTGTTTGGCATGCGGAGTGGAATTTAAGACATCCTACATATAAAATTCTTACACAGCAATTGGGAAGTCAGTCGTGGACCCGGGCAATAGAAAAACATGTTTGTTTTTGATACTTCTGCAAGGTAAATTTCATTATTCCCTCATTAAGGATTATATGGGGTAGTTACACAGCACCCACCATCATCAATTGTAAAGAGAATACTAGACGCGTTGTTTATTTTATACATAGGTACAGCCAACCAAACATGCTAAACCACTTACAGCAGTTTATTGACACTGGCGAGAAACAACAATTTAGAAAAGCAAATGACGCAAATTGCATATTGTGCAGTTCTCAAGGTTTCTCCCCCCTACCACCACCCAGTTTTCTTTAGAAAACTGCTTTCTACATTGAAACGTTGTCAAAACTTTGGAAAGCAACAAGCAATCAGGTATGTTTTTTCTCTTAAAGTTATAATTTGGTTTTGTGCCAATCTCAAACAGTGGACTTTTCAAAGCCAACCAGTTTTACTCATTTAAAATATGAATGCCTATCCAACAGTGAATATATACATGTGTGTGTGAGTATGTGTGTATGTGTGTATGTGTGTGTGTGTGTGTGTGTGTGTGTGTGTGTTAGGTCTTCAAGCCTGAGTTAGTGAGCAGAAAGCCAGCTAGAGGTTTGTATAGCTACTTTTATAATCACCCAAAATTCAAGGCAAATAAATAAATAACACCAATACCATTAACATATTTGGTTTTGTTTTGACCAAATACTACAGTCAAATTTATGTTATACGTGAAAAACTAAAATTAGTCTCAGACTGCAAGTATGCTATATAAACAGATTTCCTTTGAAAGACAATGTATGAATTTTAGAATATATGTTACAGCATAATGTAGTATTCTGTGATATGATTATTTCATTAATTATCACTACTACATCATCAGGTTTCACCAGATGACATTTTAGCCTGAAAGATATGTTACATAGTGAGTGAAAATATGACCAAATTAGATTTTTGTCCTGTCCTTTACTAGTTTTATGACCTTGGACAAGTTCATTAACCTCCTGTTGCCTCGGTTTCCTCATCAACAGAATGGGGATAATAGTAGGTCTTAGATAGAATGCATGAATATTTGAATGAGTAAATATTTGCAAATCCATTAGCACAGCTCCTGGCACATAATAAGCAATTACTATTAGCTATTTCTTTTTAACTCTAGATGTTTTCTAGAAAAATGTCCAACTTGGTTCACAACACCAATACATCACCCTATTTCACCAGCAAATATTTCCATAAGAAACCTTGACTTTTGCTGAACTCATGTGACACCTCTCTAGGCAATAAAAGTGATGCATACCTGCTAAGTCTTTGGTGTTCCTATGGATAAGAGAGGCAGTATTTGCATGCAAAGCATGTTACATCTGGCATCTCATTATTCCTCCTAATAATCATATGAAGCAGGAACCACGATTATTTCCATTCCACAGATGAAGAAACTAAGGCTACAAACCTCCCTGAGTTTCATAAGCAGTAAGTGGTGGAGGCAGCATTCGAATCTGTGAAATAGGATATTAGCTAATAATCACCAACTTAGTATCTGTCCGGCCATATATTCACTTGTTTCAATTACGTGGCAGAAGAAGAAACATACAGAGGGTGGAGAGAAGGAACCATGTTTCTCCAGCTCACATAATGGCCAGAAAAGAGGGTGAGCGCTATGAAGTGTGGAGTTTGTGTTCTAGCACCTGCAGGATGAGCTGAACAGCTCTTGAATCAAGAGCCTGGAGTCTGCTGACTGAGAGTCACCAGCAATCACATCCGCACACCCGGCTCGAATTGGAGCTGCATTCCTAGCCTCCTATCGATTTCCTCTTCTCATCCTGGGTGTGAAAACGAAATCCAGATTCACGTAGCTAATATATTACACTGCAAGTTAGATATAGGTTAGAACACAAAGAAAACAATGGGATTAAATATCTACTATTTGTACCAGAACAAATTGATCTGCCATGAAATTTTAGGCCAAATATCAGCAACTGATCTGGTGATCAGCATGGAGTGGGAGGCAGTCCCTGTACTGGGTGTTTATTAACTCATGTCTTCCTCGCAAGAATTCTACACAATAGTTCCATGGTGAGCCCTGCTTTGTTGATGAGGAGACCAAGACGGAAGGACCCGAATCAACCTACCTCCAATTCCACAGTTGACAGTGGGAGTGGGCAGGATGGAGGCCAGGTGGTTTAATGGCACAACCTGGCCTAACACACAATATCACACATGCAGAGGAAAACACACAGTTCCTGGCATTTTTAGCTTAATGGCATTATCATTACAGACAAGTACACACACAGCCCTGTGCCATCACAATTCACTGTTGCCTCAAGGATTTGGGTAATTTTAGGCTTAAAAAAGTAGTAAGTGGTTACCAGGGGCTGGGAACAGGGCCTATAGGGAATTATTCTTTAATGAGTATATAGTTTCAGTTGGAGAAGATGAGAAAGTTCTGGAGATGGATGGTAGCTATTCACAACAATGTGAATGTACCCAATGCCACTGAACTGCAGTTAAAGAAGGTTACAATGGCAAATTTTATGTTATGTATATGTGTTAGTCAGCTCTTTGTCACTGTGACCAAAATACCTGATAAGAACAACTTAAAGGAAGAATGATTTATTTTGCCTCATGGTTTCAGAGGATTCAGTCTATGGCCAGCTCCATTGCTCTGGGCCTGAGGTGACGCAGAACATCATGGAGGAAGGGAATGGTGGAGCTGCTCAGCTCATGGCAGTTAGAAAGTAGAGAGAAGGAGGAAGGGTGCAGAGAGAAGATGAACCCTTCCAGGTCACCCTCAGTGACCTACTTCCTCCAACCAGGCCCCACCTCCCAGCGGTCCACCCAGTCAGTAGAGGGTTAATCCACCGAGGAGGTTGGAGCCCTTGGGATCCCATACTGCCTAAAGCCTCCTCTTTGAACTCACTGCATTGAGGAGCATGAATTCCACACATGAGCTTTGGGGACATTTCATATCTAAACCAGAGCAGTATATCTTATCACATGTTTTAAAAATAAGAGCCAAAGGAGAGAAGTTGTGTTCGTGTTACCCAACCCCAAGTGTCAATTGTTCCAAGGCTGAGAAAACCCAACGAGTGGGTAACAGTCTTCTTCTGCATTGTGTATTGATCGGACTGGTTTCACTTTTAGACCTTGACTGTGGTATTGATTGTCTGCCCTTTCCCAGAGAGAATATGGGACAGAAGTTTATTAAAGTTCCTGGGAAATTTAGACATTCTACAGGAAAAGGGTTTATTTCTGTTACACTCTGTATTTCCATGGCCTGGAATACAGTTTTTATTGAATAATGATAGTTATTGTCCAGAGTGGTTTCCAGGCTGAAGTGGTCCTGTCATCTCTCAGTGTTTTTGGGGGGAAGAATGATATATGTCCAATATTATCTTTGCTAGGTCATTCAGAACTATGGAACAACCTTGAAGTGAGAAGAGATTTTCAGATTTAGAAGATAATTTTTGCCCACTAAACTGTACAATGGAAAAAGAGAACAAAAGCCTTAGAAATAACTAAAATCTAAAATTAAGGGATCCAGGCCTTCTGTCCATAGGATCTCATCTCTCAATGAATCAAAACCTTACCCTCAAAGGTCATACCAACCAAGATAAATAAAACTATCAAGTTATTTTCAGAATGTCTGTTAGAAATACAAATCCACATACCTGCTGGTCTTTTTTTAAAATCCAATCTTAAAAATGGAAAATAAAATTTAATACCATGTTATTACTTACAGTTGTCATTGGCAAAGTTTTTAGCCGCCTTCTGAGTTTCAAGCACCACCCAGAGTTGTTTTTCTTTCAAAATGGATTTTTCCCTCAAGATTTTATGAAGATCTCTAAGTGGAATTGCATGCAGTCCTATGAAGGGCAAATTTAATTCTTTTTACTACCAGTTTAATTTTTAAACTTCTAACTTTGTAGTTTCCCAGGAAGAAAGAGCTGTGTGTAGTGTCACATTGGCATTGTGTTATAGAATTCATATTATGGACCTATGACTAGGAATCTTACCCAAGTCCCCAAGTCCTTCAGCCAGACAGAGTTATGGGGATTTTTTTTTTTATTTTGGAGATTGAACCCAGGGGCATTTTACCTCTGAGCCACTAGTTATCTTGGTCCTTTCAAGCTGCTGTGACAAAATACAATAAATGGGGTGGCCTATAAACAACAGAAATTTACTTCTCACAGTTCTGAAGGCTGGGAAGTCAAAGATCAAGGTGGAAGCTGCTTTAGCATCTAGTGAAGGCCTGTTCTCCATAGTTGACACCTTTTCACCGTGTCCTCACATAGAGGAAGGGGAAAACATGCTTCCCCAGGCCTCTTCTGTAAGGGCACTAGTCCTGCTCATGAGGGTTCAGCCCTCAAGAACTCTACTCCCAAAGGTCCCGCCTCCTAGCATCATCACTATGAGGGTGGAGATTTCGTTTGTGTGTGTGTGTGGGGGGGGAGGTACAGGGGTTTGAACCCAAGGGCATTCTAGTTCTGAGCTACACCCCCAGCACTATTTTTTAAAAACTAGTTGCTGAGGGCCTTGCTAATTGCTGAGGTTGGCTTCAAACCTGTGATCCTCCTGTGTTAGCCTCACAAGTACTGGGATTGCAGGTGTGTGCCACCATGCCAGGTGGGGGTTGTGATTTCAACATATGGATCTTGGGGGGACATAAATATTCAGGCCATAGTGCCCATTGTCTTCATAATCTATGAAATAGTAATAATCATTTCCAGTATCCCTAAAGACTTAGGCCTAGGATGTAGGCTCTGTTCATCATTGCTACTCCAGCTCAGCTTTTACATTTAATAAGTATTCACAATATTAATTCATCAGTTTACTCATTTAACTCAGCTGCAGTTTCCTCTGCTGCAATAGGGAAATAGTAATAGTATGATAGAAAAACTGGGAATATGAAATAAATTGATATCTACAATGTGCTTTGAACAGCACTAGGAAACCAGCAGGCACATAATGGGAGGACATGGTTTCTATATCCATAAGAGCTTTCAGTTAGCAGAAAAGCAAACATATAAGTAATTCTGTGATCAGTATATAAGAGCAGCAGGTTCTAAAACTACAGAGAACGAATCTGTTCATTCTGACTGTAGAACATGGAAAGGTTTCACAGAAGAAGTATTCGATTTGGATCCATAAAGATCATGAAGATTTCAAAAAGCCCCGAGACAAAATGATTACCCTGCTTGACTCAAAGGATAAAGGGATGTAGCAGAGTGGTGTGTTAGGGAAGAGTGGGTGGTCAATGCCACATAGAATAGATGGATCTAACAGTAGCATAGAGCCTGGTGGAAGCCTGATTAAAGAGAGACTTGCAGCCTTTTCTATGGAGCTGGACCCTCATTTGGTAGGTATTATGGTTTAAATATGTGTTTCCCAAAGGCGCATGTGTTAAAAGCTTGGTCTCCAGCCTGTGGTGCTATTGGTAGGTGGTGGAACCTTTAAGAGGCAGGGCCTAGTGGAAGGAAGTTAGGTCACTGGGGGTGTGCCCTTAAAGGGGATATTGGGACTCCAATCCCTTCCTCTACTCTTTGCTTCCTGGCCACCATGAAGTGAGTAGCTTTGCTCTACCAGGTAATCCCTGCCATGACGTTCTGTCTCACCATAGGCCCAAAGGCAACAAAGCCAACAGACTAAGAACTGAAAGCTCTGAAACTATGATTTGAAACAAACCTTTCCTCTTTTTATGTTGATTATCTCAGGTATTTTGTCATACTGACTCACACATTAGAGCAGAATTTCTCAAAGTGTAGCCCTTGGGTATCAGACTCCTGGGGGTGCTTGTTAAAAATATAAATCCCTGGGCCCACCCAAGAATTAATGAATTGGAAAATAGGGCCTAGAGCATTTTAACAACCTTTCCAGGTGATTCTTGTTTATAATCATGTTTGAGATACTATAAAGAGTCAAAGAGCCGGGCGTGGTGGTGCACGCTTGTAATCCCAGTACTTTGGGAGGCGGAGACCGGAGGATCCGGGTTCGTGGCCAGCCTCAGCTCTCTCTCTCTCCCTGTCTCTCTCTCTCTCTCTCCTTAGTGAGGCCCTCCACAACTTCGTGAGACCCGGTTTCCAAATAAAGTATAAAAAATAGGGCCGGGGGTGTAGTGTGGAGGTAGAACGCCCCTGGGTTCAACCCCCAGTACCGCAAAAAAAAAAAAGAGTCAAAGGAGGCTTTGTAAGCATATAATTTGTACAAAGTGCTTTGTCTCAAATGGTGGCTACATCCATGCTATTAAGACACCAAGACACTTCTCTTTCAGAAGAAAAATATGTTTTCAGATGTGTGAGTTTCCCTCTATGAAAATAAATTAATGTATCCCTATTATGCAATAAAGACCTTGAACCTAAATGAATGACAAGATTTATGAAACCCAATTTAGGTGACAGGTCACAAAATAATGGCTAGTTTAAAAAGTGGTAATATTTCCAATTTCTATGAATTCATGTCAATGAAAATATTTTCAAAGCCTCTTCCTTCAAATTGATTATCCTATAATATTATATATTGCTCAGTGTAAGCCCTGGACTTAAGATTTTTACAATTTTATCATTCTCTTCCCATGAACCTGAGTGTTTAATAAATTGAATGAGCATATTATTTTGCTAAAACAATAAATAGATTATCTGCTAAACCGTAAACCCATCACAACATTCTAATTTGTGATTCTTACCCTTTGTACTTTGGAATGTGACATTTTCAAACACTGCTTAACAACATAGAAAATTCTTGTAATATGATAAATGGGGGAAGCATACAAAAGAAATATATATATATGTATATATATATGTATATGATCGTTAGCTTATTAGAAATAGATCTCTAAATCTTGATTAAAGATTAGAAGGACATATAATAGCCGTGAACTTTGTTGGCATTATCATTGGTGATTTTTTTTTTGCTTCTTTGTGCTTTTCTGTAATTTTGAAAACTTCTAAACTGAAGTTGCTTTCATTTTTTTATTTTTAAAAGCACCCAAATGTGTGTATGAGTTGGGGAGAGCTTGGTGCAAGGAACAGGGATGAGACAGAGGCATCCCGTGAACAGCTTGGGCTGGGAGAAACCTCACCTAGCCCATAGCACAGTCATCCTCTCCTTCCCCTATCTGTGGAAATCTACCTCCTCTAGTAAACAGTGAGTTCTCGAGGTCAGAAACCACATGTGTCTTCTGCCTGTAAGCACAGACCTAACCTGCTGTCAGGCCCACTGAAGACGTGCGAACCAGTGACTTGGTCTCTAGGTGTTTGCCTGACTCTCAGAGTCAGGATCCCGGAGCTTTGGATTCTGCTGTTAAGTCCTTCACTTCAGGAGCTGATCTTCAGCCCAGTCAGGATGGAGAGAAACGATTTCATGTTTCACTCTGGAGAGCCATAGACGAGGCTAGCTAACCAGATGTTAGGATTGGAGGAGAAGGATCCCTGCTCTGAAATACCCTCACTGGTTCCTGGCATTTTACCATCATAGCTTTATTCCTTTGGGGCTGAATTCTTGTAACAGTCCCCTATTAAAATGCAAATGCCTATGGGAGGTGTTAAACCCTTTTCACCAAACACCTTGCTTATTAGCTAACACCTGAGCCACAGCCATCTGAGAGCAAGTGCCTGTTGGGAAATCAGCTCCCAAGGAGGTCAAGAAATGGCAGTGGGGGCAGTTGGAGGACAGCTGAAGGACCTTGGGGTGACTGGGCTCAGATGTCAGATTTCCAGGTCTGGAGTTGGTGGTAGCAGGGGTCTGGGGCGCTCAGTTGTCAGTACTCTGATCAAGTGGTGGAGAGGGCTCCAGGGGCCCATATTTCGCAGGCCAGCTGATCGAGTAAAAGGCCCAGGTGGGTGTGCTCTCCGGCTTCAGTTCCCCCAGCCTTCCAGGAAGTTCACTTTCTTGTAAGTCCTATTGTATATAGAACTAGGATTAGAAAATTTATTGATAAAGGTTTCTTTCACTGTGCTTTGTTTTTTAAAATAACATCACTTGTGAGTTTTTGAGTTATAAGCATTAATCTTCAGTGTTTGGGCTCCAACCAGGCACTTCATCACTTAAATCAATAAATTAGCAGCTATTTACTCCTCCATCTTCCACCAACTAAGCTACTTATCATAATTCTCTCATTTCTCGTCAAAAATCAGACCTTTGGGATTGAGAGTATTGCTCAGTGGTAGAGTATGTGTTTAGCATGTGTGATGCCCCAAGTTCTATTCCTGACACCATATAAAAAAGGTCAAAACCTTCATTTCTTGAGTATTTTAAAAACTGTTCCCGAGAGCCTTGCTGTTGGTCTGTGTCTCTCTGGACTAGAGAACGATGCTGAATTTTCCCACTTTTGTTTGTATTATTCATCATCATGGGAGAGTTAAATGGCACTCTAAATTGAATAAGATTGCCTGAACAGTTTTCAAATATTTGGGGTTCCAAAAAAAACCCCCAAATGCATTTTGCCAAAACATTTGCTTTCCTCTTCATTTTTCTGAAACCTATGTTTATTTCAAGAAGCATTAAACCCATGTGTTTTTAATGCATTTATACTCAGTCCATTAAAATGCTACTCTATAACAGTTCTTTAGTATCCAAGAGCCCCAGCGGCCCTTCTGCTTTGAACTGGTAGGTGTGTGGTGGCCGCCCCAAATGAGCACCGCTGGAATGGCTCACACTCAGCTCCTTCCTGAGGTCCACCCAGGCCACGACACGCAGGGCCTAGCAGGGCAGCTCCCACCCCAGCCCTGGCACCACTGCACCCTGCCAACCCTCTGCTGGGCACAGGGGCCAGCTGGTAGCCAGAAAGGTCCTTGACATTTTAATGCTCTGATCAGAATTGTTCAATTGAATTAAGCCTAAATCTGTCTCCATACATATCTTAATTTTGGCCTAAAAGTTTCCCTGTGCTTGGTGACTTGCAACCTTACTTGATATGTACAGAGACTTACCTAGTCAAGTAAGAAGTAGCTGAGTCACAGCCAATCATAAGTGGTCAACGGTCCAAACCCCCATTCAAATAAGACAGACAGGAGTTATAACCAATGGGGCTGCTTCCACCTCACTTCCTTTTTCCGTAAGTCATTTCCTTTTCTCTGGCTATAAATACAACTTGCCCGTGCGGTAGGAAGGAATCCTTTGAATCTATTCTGGTTCTTGTGGTTGCCCAGTTGACGGACCATTTCTTGCTCAATTAAACTATTGAATTTGATATGTCTAAAGTTTTTCATTAAATGGGATTTAAGTGTTTAAGAATCCCATCCCAGCCTTTGTGAATCTGAGTAATGCTGAGTAATGCTGAGTAAGGACCAGGCTGCCTGCAGCCCACATGACCTTATTAAATATCAATACTGAGGTAGAAGGGGCGAGGGGACAAGGAGCTGAGAATGTCCCCATTGTCCATATTTCTGCAATGGTAGGAAATGAATTACATCTCTAGAAAAGTTAATACAGACCTGGTAAACTGGAATTGCTTTTTAAGTAGCAAAGAGTACTCCTGATCCATGATTTCTCATTTTGTTCAGGATATATTGCTCTCACTGAATGTGATTTTCTGAAAGGAGTGGGGTAGTGGGGTACGGAAGCATTATAAGAAGGATGTCTGGTATTGATGAACTAACTCAGGCTAGACCTTCCCAAAATAAATGGTTTCTATGTGTGTTTCTGGTGGTTCTCAATTAGCTGGGCTTTAGCACATGTCAAGCACTAACCTCCCTGTACATGTTATCCCATTTAACCCTCACTACAATCTGAGGATAATATTCTTGTTTATCCCCACCTTACAAATGAGCAAAATGAGGTATTGAAAAAAACAACTTGTCTCAGGTCATGCACAACAGTCAGTGGTGGCTTTGCTTTGATTCTCTCAGACCTGCTAGGAGAGTCCGGGACTGAAGCTGTTTCCACCATCGCAGGAAAGACCTGAGGAGCACCTTTTTAGTGGAGACCAGCCCCGGGGAGTCATTTTGATAGTGCTTGAGAGAAGGGCAGTGCTAGGAAGGGGGAGAGCCATTCAATCTGACCATCAGAAGGAACTCAAGATGATTTTGTCCACATTCCCTCAATTCTTTCTCTGTCAGGAAAAAGAATGTGCTCCAGTTCTCATTGCCTCTCATAAAGTTTGAGTCACAGATGGAACACAAGACCTGGATGTGGTCTAGCCAGCACCAAAGGGTAGATTGCCTGTTCCCCTGCTTCCACACTCTATTAACAAAGCCCTGATTTTCACTCCTTCCCAAACCCATTCATTATGTGGTTACTTCATTGTGCTGTCGCCTCATATTGAACCACTATCACCGAAAATGTGGTACTTGCCCACAGTCTGCCAAATCAAATAATTGGGACAAGTCTTTGAGAAGAAGAAAAAAGAAAATGTATTGACTTGCTAGAAAATAAGAGAAACCAGTGAACATACATCCAAGGGAAAAAATTATCCCCAAATAGAGAAAAGAATGTCTCTTTTAAGAGCTAATTCTTTAGGGTTATACAGGTGTGCGTACCAGATAGGAGGATCACAGGTTTGAGGCCAGCCTCAGCAACTTAGTGAGACCCTGTTTCAAAATGAAAAAAAAAAAATAGGGCTGGAAGTGTAACTCAAGAGGTAGAATGCCCCTGGGTTCCATCCCCAGTAACACACACACACACACGCACACACACACACACACACACAATGGAAGGAAGGAAGGGAGGAAGGAAAGAAGGAAGGAAGGCAAGCAGGCAGGCACAATTAATGTCCACATTGTCTTTGAGTTGATTCTTTTTCAGATTCATGGGCACCAGTTCTTTGCTTCTTCGTTCATAATAAGAACATGTTATTTATTAACAGTGGGAGAAGGAAAGGGGAGGGAAAATGTCAGTTTTGAAACAGGCCATCTGTTAGTTGCCAAAGTCAGAAGCTCCAAAATGCCCCCCTCCACTCCCGAACCCCTTCTTTTATTATTTATTTACTGATATGTTTTATTTTTTCTTCTTTCCTAAATGTACCTACCTCAGTTAGGTTCGAGGTGGCGTATACACGCCTTCCTGCCCCTGATCTGCCTGTGCTGAGTTTCTGGCGGTCTTGTCTCTGCTGGATCTGGTTACCAGTTGCATTTAAAGTTATTTCTCCTGTGCTGAGAATCTGGACATGGACAGGAGACGAGAGGTTCTGTTTTCTCAATGTTTGCTCCTCTCTTGCCCTTGTTAGAATTCCTAAACTTTCTTGTTCTCATTCAATCAATACTTTAAAATATACCCCTTCACAAGGGCCCCTGTATTTGTAGAAAATGTCAGAGCTTTCTCCTGCTGTGCCTATGTAGCATTATTGTCATAGATCACTCCCTGGTTTTATATTCTCTATGGGGGGGTATCTTTCTCTACACATGAGTCCTTTCCTAGCTCCTGACAGAGCACTCTGGGAAGGCATTCTGCTTTCTTGAGCCTTTCCCTCTTCAAGTTTTAGGATCAGAATTTTGCCTGTGTAGAGCCTTCCACACCTCGGGGGCAACCTACCTTTATAGTCTCTGATTATGGAATTATCTAACCTAAAGTTTTCCTAATTTTTTTGCAAACTATTTTCCCAAAAACACAGGTTATGCCTGATGCCCAGAACATTCATTTCTCAACAAAATTATTCAATGATAACTTGGTCACATTTTTCTATAGTTCCCATTATTTCTAGATCCAAATTTAAACTATGTTATTATTCGAAATTAAGACCAAGTAACAACTCATTTCTTGCTTCCTCTATGTAGAAAGAAAAATAACAAGTCTAACAAAGGTCTGTGTTGAACAGAATGGGCCTTTTAAATACTTGTCCAAATAGATGAAGCTCTCTATCTCTACCAATGAGGTGTTTCAGTGGAAAGGGTTATCCTTTCCTCAGAGGTGACAAGGTTGCCAAAATTTTCTTCTTTAGTAATGTTTTTCTGATCTGCTTTTCTTTCTATTGTCCCCCAAGTGTTCTAAAAAATTCTTCCATGTAAAATCTCAGAACCACAGACTTCTAATGAAAACGGTCCAGAATTTGGATTATATCTTACTATATAATACCACCTTTGCATCTTCTACACATTGGGAGTATAAATATTTTCTTTACAGGTACATTGGGAGGTTTAAACAAGGCAATGGTTTGCAAGGGGCCGTGGGAACTGAAAAGAGTGGTACAAGTGTTTGCAATTATTTTTACTGAGTTATTATTACTCGGCTTCTTCAACAAAACATGTCTGTGGAGTGAGATACACGTCTCTTTTACAACATTACAGACCTGAGTCTTACTCTACAACTGTGATAAAACTATGTTTACTTTCCTGCATTAGATCATGATGGTCCCATTGTTGATTAGACCGAATCAATGCATTAGGTAATAAACAAAGAAAAAAATTTAAACACTGTGCACCAGGCATATACCAAAATCAGATTTAAATGTTTGGCAAATACAACCTTTTTCTTCTCACCTAGGTGTGGTCTGGTTTTTGCCTAAATACAATTAAGCAGTACATGAGAAAAGGAACTAACCATGGGTGGTCTCCACCTATATGTAAGAAAAGACAATATATTTATTTTACTCAACCAAAGAAGAAACAGGAAGAAAAATAAATTACTACATAGCGCACAACTTAGATTTCCAAACTTAGAGCCATAATGTTTATTCTTAAGTATCTTGATTAAAATATAATTCACATGCCACGGAATGTACCCATGTAAAGTGTATATTTTGTTGGTTTGAGTGCAACCATCACCACAACCTGTTTTGAATATTGTCATTACCCCAAATGAAACCCCATGTCCACCAGCACTAGCAGTCATACCTATTTCCCTTTGATGCCTCATCCCCATAGCCTTTGTCACCACTAATATGCTTCTTCTATATATAGATTTGTGTATTCTAGATATTTCATATCAATGGGATAGTGTAATGTGTGGTTTTCGTGACTGGCTTCTGACTTCTTTCACTTAGCATAGTGTTTTCAAGTTTTATCCATATCGTAGCATGTGTCGGTATCTCAGGCCTTTTCATTTCAGAATAATATTCCATTGTAGGGATATACCACATTTAATTTATTTGTTAATCAGTTTGGGTAGTCTCCAATTTGTGGTTATTAAAGATAATGCTTCTATGAACATTCAAGTACAGTTTTTGGAAGGTGGATCTTTTCATTTCTCCTGAGTATATATCACTAGGAGTGATATTCCAGGGCCATGTGGTAATTCTTTTTAACATTTTGAGGAATTGCCAAACTGTTTCCAAAACAAGTTCGCCATTTTACATTCCCACCAGAAAATTTATGAGGGTTTCAATTTCTCTACATCTTGCCAACAATTGTTATTGTCTGTCTTTTCTGTTTTAGCCATCCTAGTTGGTGTGAAGTAGTACCTCATAGTGGTTTTGATTTTTACTTACCTAATTACTAATAATATTGAATTTTCTGCGCTGGGCATGGTGGCGCACGCTTGTAATCCCAGTACTTTGGGAAGTGGAGACTGGAGGATCCGGGTTTGTGGCCAGCCTCAGCTCTCTCTCTCTCCCTCTCTCTCTCTCTCTCTCTCTCTCTCTACCTAGTGAGGTCCTCCACAACTTCGTGAGACCTGGTTTCAAAATAAAGTATAAAAAAAATAGGGCCGGGGTGTAGCGCGGAGGTAGAATGCCCCTGGGTTCAATCCCCGGTACCACACACACACACAATAATAATAATAATAATAATAATAATAATAATAATATTGAATTTTCCTGTGATTATTGGCCATTTTCATATTGTCTTTGGAAATGTTTATTCAAATCCTTTTCTCACTTTTATCGGGTTGTTTTTATGAGTTTTAAGAGCTCTTTATATATTGTGAATACCAGTCCCTTATCAGATATATGGTATATGATTTGAATTCTATTCCAATTCTGCATATTGTGTTTCTCTCTCTTTTTTTTTTTTTTGCGGTACCAGGGATTGAATCCAGGGGCATTCTACCTCCGCGCTATACCCCCAGCCCTATTTTTATACTTTATTTTGAAACCGGGTCTCACGAAGTTGTGGAGGGCCTCACTAAGTAGAGAGAGAGAGAGAGAGAGAGAGAGAGAGAGACAGACAGACAGACAGAGAGAGAGAGAGAGAAAGAGAGAGAGCTGAGGCTGGCCGCGAACCCGGATCCTCCAGTCTCCGCCTCCCAAAATACTGGGATTACAAGCGTGCGCCACCATGCCTGGCTCCCACTTTCTTGATTATCATTTTCAGCACAAATTTTTGCTTGTTTTGGTGTAATTCAACTTATAATTTTTCCTTTGGTTGCTTTCCTTTTGTTGTTATATCTAAGAAACCACTGCCTAATCCAAGGACATCGAAATTTACTCCTATTTTCTTCTAAGAGTTTTACACTTTTAGGTAGTGAATTTTGATCTATAGCACACTTTGACTTGATTTTGATGGTATAAAGTGCTCAGTTTTCATTCTTTTGCATATTAGTTTATAGTGGTCCCAACACCATTGTCGAAAAGACTTATATCCCATTGAATTATACCCTGTTGAAAATCAATTGACCATAAATGAAATGATTTATTTCTGGACTTTCAACTTTATTTTGTTGGTGTATACATCTATCCTTATGCCAACATTGTACTGTCTTGATTCCTGGAGGTTGTAGTTGATTTTGAAATTCACAAGTTTAAGTCCTTGTGTAAGTCCAACTTTTGTTTGAGTTCCTTACATTTCTATACATATTTTATTATCAGCTTTTCCATTTCTGAAAATAAAACTATTTGGATTTTTATAGGAATGACACTAAATCTGTAGATATGGGAAATATTGCTATCTTAACAATATTAAGCTAGGAGTGGTGGTGCATGCCACTAATTCCAGTGCTTAAGAGGCTGAGAAAGGAGGATCACAGGTTTGAGGCCAGTGTGTGGTAACTTAGTGAGACTGTCTCAAAATACAGAATAAAATAAGTCTGGGGGTGTATCTCAGAGGCAGAACTCCCCTGGGTTCAATGCTCAGTAACATATACACATACACATACACACACATACACATACACACACACACACACACACAGACACACACACACACACACACACCAATATTGTCTTCTAATCAATAAATATGAGATGTCTTTTTATTTATTTAGATCTTCTTGAATTTCTTTCAACAGTATCTTGTAGTTTCCCATGCACAAGTCTTGCACTTCTTTTGTTAGATTTATTTGTAGGTATATTATTCTTTTTCATGCTATTTTAAATGGAATTATATTCTTAATTCTCTCTCTCTCTCTTTTTTTTTTTTTTTTGCGGTACCAGGGATTGAACCCAGGGGCATTCTATCTCCAAGCTACACCCCCGGCCCTATTTTTTATACTTTATTTTGAAACCGGGTCTCACGAAGTTGTGGAGGGCCTCACTAAGTAGAGAGAGAGATAGAGAGAGAGAGAGAGACAGGGAGAGAGAGAGAGAGTGAGAGAGTGCGAGCTGAGGCTGGCCGCGAACCCGATCCTCTGATCTCTGCCTCCCAAAGTACTGGGATTACAAGCGTGTGCCACCACGCCCGGCCTTAATTCTCTTTTAAAATTGCTCATTGCTAGAGAATAGAAAGACAATTAATTTTTATATAGAAGTTGTATAGAAAGATAATTGATTTTTATATATTGACCTTGTAACTTACAAAGTTACTGACCATATTAGTTTGAAAAGTTTAGTGGAATTCTTAAGATTTGCCATATACAATATCATAACATGTGCGAATAGAGATCATCTTACTTTTTCCTTTTCAACCTCAATGCCTTTTATTCATTTTTCTTCTCTAAATGCCATACCTAAAACTTCCAATGCAATGTTAAGTGGAAGTGTTGACAGCAGACATTCTGGTCTTATTCCTGATCTTAGAGGAGAAACATCTAATCTTTCAGATTAAATGTGATGGCAATTGGGGACATTTTTATAAATACCTTAATCAATTTGAGGAAGCTTCCTGGTTTGATAGTGTTTTGTCCTGAAACGATGTGGTATTATGTCAATGATCTTTCTGCATCTATTTAGATATGTGAGTTTTCCCTCCCTTTATTCTGTTAATATAATGTACCACATTGATTGCATTCGTGGGATAAATCTCACTTGGATGTGGTATGCAGTCTTTTTTATATTTTGCTGGATTTGTTTTATTAGTATTTTATTGCAGATTTTTATGTCTATGTTCATAAGAATAATTGATCAGTAGTTTCTTTTCTTTTGATATCTGTACCTGGTTTCATTATAAAAAGGATCATGAAACAAGTTCAAAAGTATTCTATACTATCCTTTATATTTTTTGGAAGCATTTGTAAAGAATAGTACTGATTCTCCATTTAATGTTTAATAGAATTCACCCATAAAGTCATCCAAGCCTGGGGTTTTCTTTGGGGGAAGTCTCAAAATGATGAATTCAATCTTTCTTTGTTATAGGTCAGATTTCCTATCTCTTTCGAGTCAGTTTCAATAGTTTGTGTTTTTCTAGGTAGTTTTCTATTTCTTTTAAGTTACCTCATTTGTTACCACTTAACATTTATTTTTTATTATATTGTTCTTATTTCTCCTGGTATTTTAGATCACATCAACAAAGATTTTGATTGCAAACTGGCATAAATGTTTCACTATGTGCCACACAAATACATGAATATGTATACCCATTCACACATATGTGAACACATCATTACAACTTTACTTTTTAATCAGTAAACAGATATATATGTGCACGTGGCATTATGAAACCCTTCTCAGAGGGTAGGATGAGTTAGCTATCTATCTCAATTTGGAGCAGATGGTCCAATTTATTATAATTGTTGTACCATGGGGACATTGGTAGAGCCTATGTTTGTTTAGACAATGACTGCTCTGTTAAAGCTGTGAGCTATGTTGTCTTTTAAAATTATTTTCTATGTTCATTCTTTGGTACCTTTTATGGAACATGGAAATTCACATATACAATGTAGACTACAAAGTTTTCACAAGTTGAATTCATTTTTCTCTTTCACTTTTTTTTTTTTTTTTTTTTTTTTGCGGTACCGGGGATTGAACGCAGGGGCGTTCTACCTCCGCGCTACGCCCCCGGCCCTATTTTTTATACTTTATTTTGAGACCGGGTCTCACGAAGTTGTGGAGGGCCTCATTAAGTAGAGAGAGAGAGAGAGACAGGGAGAGCGAGAGAGAGAGCGTGCGCACACGCACGCGTGTGCGCAAGCTGAGGCTGGCTGCGAACCCAGATCCTCCGGTCTCCGCCTCCCAAAGTACTGGGATTACAAGCGTGCGCCACCACGCCCGGCACTTTTTAATTGTTCAATTTATTTATTTTTATTATTTTTAGAAACTCTCAGAAGAAAAGAGAAAGGAGGATAATTTCCTTCCAGGGATTGTAACTCTCCACTTATATGTTATAAGAACTCACCTGTATAAAGTCAGATCTCTTAATGTTATTTTATTGAACAGTGATGACAGTACTTTAAAGGCTAAGCTCACACAAGATTGACATATATGACATACATTTTTAACATGCTTTTATTGGTGCATTGTAGTCTCACATCACAATGAATATCAATTTGATGTTAACATACATGCACGCAGCTCTTAGTATACCCCCTGCCTCCCCCCTCATATAAAGTACCGAGAATGATGTTGGTAAAATAGTAATTCCATTGATTCACTTCTTTATGCCCTTCCCCTTCCCTTGTACCACTTCCCTTGCTCTACTGAGGGTTCTCCATTATCATCTGGAGTCCCATTTGTGTCCCCACTACTCCCTAGGTTGCACATATTAATGAAAACATTTGTCCCTGCTTTTTTCTGATTGGCTAATCTCACTTAACATAATGTTCTCCAGATCCTTCCATTTTCTTGTAAATGATGTTATTTTGTTCTTCTTTATTGCTGAGTAGAATTCCATTGTATGTATTTCCCATAATTTTGTAATTCATTCATCTGTAGATGGACACTTAGGTTGGTTCCATAATTTGGCCACAATGAATTGTGCTGCTATGAACATGGGTATGCATATATTACTATTGTTTTCTAGTTTCAATCCCTTTGGCATGATACCCAGTAGTTCTATAGTTTTCATTGTAGAGGTCTTTTACCTCTTTTGTTAAGTTTATTCCTAGGTATTTGATTGGTTTTGAAGTTATTGTGAATGGAATTGTTTTCTGGATTTCTTTCTCAATGGATTCAAGGTTGGCATATATGAAAGCTACTGATTTTTTTAGGTTGATCTTGTATCCTGCTACTTTGCTGAATTTGTTAATCAGCTCTAGTAGATTTTTGGTTGAGTTCTTTGGGTCTTCTAGATATAGGATCATATCATCTGCAAATAAAGATAATTTTAATTCTTCTTTTCCTATTTGAATTCCTTTGATATCCTTCTCTTGTCTTATTGCTCTGGCAAGAGTTTCGAGGACTATATTGAAAAGGAGTGGTGATAGTGAGCATCCTTGTCTTGTTCCTGATTTTAAGGGGAACTCCGTCAATTTTCCCCCATTCAATATGATGTTGGCTTTGGGTTTCTTATATATTGACTTAATGATGTTGAGGTATGTTCCTTCTATTCTGATTTTCTGTAGAGTTCTTAACATGAATGGGTGTTGAATTTTGTCAAATGCTTTTTCTGCATCTATTGAAATGATCATGTGATTCTTGTTTTTAGTTCAATTTATGTGGTGAATAACATGTATTTTTTTGCATATGTTGAACCAGCCTTGCTTTCCTGGGATGAAACCAACTTTCTCAATATGGTTTTGAATGTGCATTCAAATTTAGAATTTTTGCGTCTATGTTCATTAATGATATTGGTCTGTAATTTTCTTTTCTTGAGGTATCTTTATTTGGCTTTGGTATTAATGTGATGTTGGCCTCATAAAAGGAATTTGGAAGAATTTCATCTGTTACAATTTCACGGAATAGCTTGTGAAGTATTGGTTTTAGTTCTTCTGTAAAGGTTTTGTAAAATTTGGCTGGAAAACCATTTGGACCTGCGCTTTTCGTTGATGGAATATTTTTTATTGCTGTTTCTATCTCTGTGCTTGCTATTGGGTGACTCAGGTTTTCTATGTCCTCTTGGTTCAATTTGGGTAGGTTGTATGTGTCTAGAAATCTTTCGATTTCTTCCAGGTTTTCCATTTTATTGGCGTGTGAGTTTTCAAAGTAGTTTCTTATGATCCTCTGGATTTCTCCACTATCTATGGTGATGTCCCCTTTTTCATTACTGATTTTGGTAATTTGGGTTGATTCTCTCCTTCTTTTGGTTAGGTTAGCTAATGGTTTGTCAATCTTGTTAATCTTCTCAAAGAACCAGATTCTTATTTTGTTGATTCTTTGTATTTTTTTAATTCTCTATTTCAGTAATTTCTGCTCTGATTTTAGTTATCTCCTGCCTTCTACTGGCTTTGGGCTTTGACTATTCCTGTTTTTCAAGATCCTTGAGGTGTATCATTAGGTTATTTATTTGGATGTTTTCTGTTTTTCTTATATGGGCACTCAGTGCTATAAACTTTCCTCTTAATACCACCTTCAAAGTGTCCCATAGATTTTGGTACATCGTGTCTCTATTTTTGTTTAATTGCAGGAATTTTTTGATATCTCCCCTTATTTCTTTTCTGATCCATTCCTCGTTCAGAAGTGTATCATTCAGTCTCCAGGTACTTATGTGATTACTTTTGGTCTTCCTGTTATTAATTTCCAGTTTCATTCTGTTGTGATTTGAGAAGATGCAGGGAATTATATCACATCTTTTGAATTTGTTGGTGCTTGCTTTATTACCCAGTATGTGGTCTATTTTGGAGAATGTTCCGTGGGCAGCTGAGAAAAATGTGTATTCAGGTGTTGCTGGTTGAAATAATCTGTGTGTGTCTATTAGATCCATTTGGTGTATAGTTTTCTTTAGGTCTAAGCAATCTTTATTCATCTTTTTTCTGCAGGATCGATCTAGTGGTGTGAGTGGTGTGTTGAAGTCTCCCAATATTATTGTGTTTGGGTCTGTTTGGGACCTGATGTCCCGAAGACTTTGTTTTATGAATGTGGGTGCACCCACATTTGGGCATAAATGTTTACTATTATCATATCTTCTTGTTGGATTGTTCCTTTTATTAGTGAGAAGTAACCCTCTTGGTCTCTTCTGATGTGTTTTAGCTTAAAGTCTGATTTGTCAGATATAAGCATTGCTACCCCACTTGTTTTCAATCTCCGTTTGAATGGTATATCTTTTTCCATCCTTTTACCTTTAGCATATGAATATCTTTGGCTAGAAGGTGAGTTTCTTGCAAGCAGCATATAGTTGGGTTATTCTTTTTAATCCACATTGGGAGTCTATGCCTTTTAATTGGGGAGTTGAGTCCTTTGACATTCAATGTTATTATAGAGATATGATTTTTGTTTCCTATATTTTGAGTTCTATTTTCTGTTTGCTGTAGTGACAAATCTCCTTGTTTAGTTGCCTACCTGGTGGAGTTCACCTCTCCTGTGGTTCTGAAAATTGCTTGCTTTTCCTTCTTTGTGATTTATTTCTCTTAGGGTTTTCTTTAGTGTTGGCTTGGTCCTTATGAATTCTTTAAATGTTTGTTTATCATGGAACATTTTTATTTCTCCATCAATTTAAAATGATAGCTTTTCTGGATATATCAGTCTTGGTTGGAAGTTGTTTTCTTCCAGGGTCTGGAGTACTTCATACCAATCCCTCCTGGCATTCCTGACTTGGGTTGAGAAGTCTGGGGTGATTTTTATTGTTTTTCCCCTGTATGTCATTCATTCTTTTGTTCTTGCTGCTTTTAGGATTCTTTCTTTGGCCTCTACATTAGACATTTTAATTATTACGTGGTGTGGGGAGGTCCTTCTTTGGTCCTGTCTCAATGGTCTTCTATATGTCTCCCGTATGTGAATGTCCAAATCTTTTTCTATGTTTGGATAATTCTCTGAAATTATTTCTTTGAAGAGGTTTCTTTTATCCTTGGTCTGTGCTTCTAAACCTTCTTTGATGCCTTTTATCCTTAGATTAGGACATCTTGTATTGGCTGGGATTTCTTGGATGGCCAGGGTGTGTTGTTGTAATATCTTCTGTATATCGTTGACTGTGTTCTCAGTTTTGAATGAACTGTCTTCCTGGAGTGATACCCTGTTTTCCACGTGGTTGAGCATATTAGAGTTGGTTTCTATTGCAGTCTTTAATTTGCTTATTGACGCCTTCATTTCGTTCAGTTTCTTTCTGATTCTTTCTTAAAGCCTCAACTTCTTCCTTCATCTCCTCTATGCTTTCTTTGAGGCCTTTCATCATTCTGAAGATCAAAATTTGGAATTCTCTCTCTTGCATTTCCTGCAGGTCAGTATCAGTAATCTCACTTGTTGATGCATTGTGAGTGTTTCTTGTTTCCTCACTGTTCCTCATTCTTGTATTTTCGGTGTTTTCAATTTTGTGTTTCTGTTGCCTCTGCATCATCTTCCTTTCTGTGTATAAGACCTCTTAATGGTCCCTATAGTCCCAATTGGTTCAGTATGCTGCAGGCTGTGGTTCCCTCCCATCTGACTGACTGGGTGCGGTGTGTGTGTGGGGGGCACACAGGCTCCGGAGCTCGGGTATAGGCATGTGAGGAACACTTCGATGTGTGGTGTTGGGTGCGGGTGACAGTGCCGGAAGGTGCCCGGTCTCTGAGTCGTGGGTGCTGGAAGTCACCCAGGACCCAAGGGATGCGCACTTGCTCTGGGTCTCGGTTGGTGTCGTCGGAGGGTGCCCTGGCTCTGATGTGTGGTGCTGAGGATCTCGCGTGGGCCCGAATGGGTGCGGGCTCTGGGTCTCGGGTGGTGGCGCCGGAGGGTATCCGGGTTCTGAAGTGTGGCGCAGAGGCTCCCGTGCAGGTGAGAGAGGTGCAGGCTCTGGGTCTTGGGTGGCAGCGCTGGAGGGTGCGGGGGTCCAAGGCTGGCGTGGAGGGCCGCCCGGGTACTAGCACGGTGGGTGGGAGGTGTGTGGCTCTGGCTGGAGCCCGCACTAGGGCAGACTTTGAAGGGTATTTGCGATCTGCTGCTGGGATGGCCACACCACTTACAGAATTCTGCTCTGGTTCCTCACCAGATTTGCTGGTGGAGAGGTAGAGGGGCTATTAGCCCCGGCTGTAGGGTCCGGGAGAAGATGGCTCCTTACCGATCCTGCCAACACGGGATTGCAGCTTTCTGTGGGATTCTGTAGCTGGTAGACTCTGTGTTTGTGTAGTCGTACTCGGGTTACTGAATATTGGGTTTTGGTTCTTCTATGGCTGCGTGATCTTGTTCAGATCTGAGCCCCGAGGCGATTTTGAGGCAGGCTAGTTTAGGGGCTCCTATTCTATCCCCATCATGGATCCTCCTTCAATATATGACATAAATTTAAGCAGCCTGTTCATTTGTGTGAAGTTAACCAACAAAGAGTCTGTGTTCCTTGTGTAATTCAGTTGTCTGAGAGATTCCTTCCTTTGAAGACAAAAGAATGGCATTCTTGCCTTTTCTTTTCACTAAAAGAACAAAATGCATACTTATCTTTTACCAGAATGGAGAAAGCAAAGAAGCTTCCTTGTTTTTACTTATTTTGTTAGTTATTCTTGGTACAGGGCACATGCCACAACATCCTTGTTTTTAAATTCAGTACTGAACACTGAAGGAACATTCTCTTATTCTGTGGCCTTAAATCCAGTTACACAGCAGTTCAGCTCCTGCAGTTACAGGGGGACCCAGATAGTCTCAGCTGCCTCCCATTCTTCAGCTAATCACTGAAGTGCAGGGAGTCTCCTGGCCATCTCCACAGAGGTTCATACCAGACCATTTAGCCCAATTTATTCTCCTGTTCAATTGCAAAGGAGTCCCCTGGCGAAAAGAAAATATAGCAGTACGGCACAGATTTGGGTTTTGCCTCCAAGTCTGTACATTTTGCTTTATTAAAGGCTTGTTCATTTTCAGAACAGCATTGGACAAATAATCGATCAAAAGTTGAGGTCAAAGTGTCTGACTACAGGTACCCATTTCCACCTCAAATCCATTCCTTTCCAGTTAAATCTACTAGGCCGGGCGTGGTGGCACACACTTGTAATCCCAGTACTTTGGGAGGTGGAGACCGGAGGATCCGGGTTCTCAGCCAACCTCAGCTCTCTCTCTGTCTCTCCCTGTCCCTCTCTCTCTCTCTCTCTCTCTCTCTCCTTAGTGAGGCCCTCCGCAACTTCGTGAGACCCAGTTTCAAAATAAAGTATAAAAAAAAGGGCCGGGGGTGTAGCGCGGAGGTAGAACGCCCCTGGGTTCAATCCCCGGTACCGCAAAAAAAAAAAAAATCTACTAAACATTCTTTTTGAGATTCTCTAATTTTTTGAGGGGGGAGTTCTATTGAAAAAAATACATACATATATATATATATATACATACATATATATATATATATATGATTACTCCTGCATCTTCTCAACTGATTCTTCCTTGCATTTGCTCTTTTGCTGTCCTACTTGCAGAGATTTTGGCTTTCTATAGAAGTATCCTTTTGCACTCTCTGTACAGTTTTGGTGATAACCATGTCACTGGGGTGACTGTTCAATGGACAGTTGTGCCAGCAGCCTTTCCCCTTTGCACCCATCCAGTGTGGATGACGTTTCTCTTTGTATAAACCTGGACAACCGTGCAGTGTCCTCACACAACATGAACTTCATCATCTTTTCAGTTGGGCATGGATGGAACATTGTACTTTTGTCTTAGCTCTTTGGAATGAGGGGAAGACATAATCTTCCTGTGGAAGTGAAACGGTGCATGGAAATGCCTTTCATGGCTCTTGCATTGGTCAGAAACCACAAAGGAAGTGACCTTCATTGTGACTGCCGCCACTTCAGCAAGGGTGGCAAAAAGGAGGATCACTCCAGCATGTTGGTTGCTGTTTTCTCCAGGAAGGAAAAATATTTCAAAACACAGTCCAGCACGTGAAAAGGAAGCCTCCACGGGAATCCCCAGAAGGAATTTGAGTGGAAATACCCCGAGCCTTCCCCACATGACCAGATCTAGCAAATGTCTGGCAGAGGTGGTGGCTCTCAACTCCACCATCCACCAACTCAGCCCCTATCTCAACTGTACCATGAATGCTGATCCTCAGACCAGAAAGCAGCACCAGGACCTGAGGTCCGCCCTTGTCACCCCGCCAGATACTCCTACAAGATGTTATAGTTACCGTTGAGTCCCTCCTTTTGCACCACAGGGAAGCCTCCCACAAAGCCTGCGGGATAGCGGCCACGAATGCGTGGTCTCATTCTGACCAAGGACCCTCAGGATATGTGCTCCTTGGTCCAGCAGCATCAGAGGCCTCTGGGGGCTGGTTAGATGTGTAGAGTTACAGCCCCTCCCTGGATCTACTGAATCAAAATTTGTATTCCTTTTTAACAAGATCAGCTACTGATTTCTATTTGTTTGTTTATTATACTGGGGATTAAACCCAGGGGCATTTTATCTCTGAGAGAAACCCCCACCCTTTTTCTATTTTTTATTTTGAAACAGGGTCTCATTAAGTTGCTGAGGCTAACCTTGAATCTACGCTCCTCCTGTCTTAGCCTCCCAAGTATGGGGGTTACAGGCATGTACCAACAAACCCAGCTCGATTATCCCCTTTTAATCTGAAAATGGCCACACCAGAGAAGTGCTTTCTAAGCAGAAGTATGCACCAGAATCTCTGGTGGGTTTGTGGAAGCAGATATTTTTGGGCCCTTCTTCTGGAATTTCTCCTTCAGAAAATCTGGGCTGGAGTTTAAGATTTGTCTTTTAAAGATCAACCCAAGTGATGCTGATTCTGTTGGTCTTGGAACCATATTTAGAGAAACACTACTCTAAAGGTACCACATCCACCCAGGAGAAGGAGTGCTGAGGATTCTTTAGGATCTAAATAATGGTTTTCTTTGAAAATTAAGATATAGTTAGCCCCTTCCTTCCTTCTTTCCTTCTTTCCTTCCTTCCTTCCATCCTTCCTTCCTTCCTTCCTTCCTTCCCTCCATTCTTCCCTTCCTTCCTCCCTGCATGGCACCTTAAGGACAAACAGCAGAAATGGTTGGGGTGGAGGTGGCAGGGGTGGAGGTGGGGCCAGCAGAGCAACTTGGCAGGAGGCAGCAAGAGCTGGACAGGAGTCCTTGAGGCCATGGCAACAGGGGATCCTAGGCCCATCGTGGAGGTGGCTAGACACTCTCAGATTAACTGGACAATTGGATGGGATACAGGACTAATCAAGGGACTGGAATTCACATGCAAGCAGGTGAGAACTGGAGCAGTCTGGTCATTGTGTTAATGTTGAGGTGACAGCATTCATTCACATAGACTGGTAAAACCTGAAGTTTGCTATGGTTTGGAAGTGTCACCTGAAGGTCCATGTGTTAAAAGCTCAGTCCCTAGCCTGTGGCTCCAGTGGGAGGGGGTGGAACCTATAGGAGGTGGGGCCCAGTGTGAAGTCAGTTCATTGTGGTTGTGCCCTTGGAGGGGATACTGGGACCACAGTGCCTCCCTCCCTCTCTCTCTCCTTCATGGCTTCCATGAGGGGAATAGTCTTCTTCCACCAGGTGCTCCCTCTACAATGTACTGAGCCACAACAGGGCCAAGTGACCATGGACTAAAACCTCTGAAACCATGAGCCAAAACAAACATTCTCTTTTATGCTGATTATCTCAGGTATTTTGCCATGGTGATGGGAAGCATTACCATGACAAACACAGAGTTTATTTGGATTTTAATAAATATCCTTGTGGCAAAAACAGGCGGTAGAGATCATAGTTGCAGATCATTCGGTCACAGTTAGGATTGGAATTTATTTTTCAATACTGAGCAGGTTGCTTGGTTTATACCACCTGCTGAGGGCTGCTGGTGGCTGAGCTTGAACACCCATCACTATAAGCTGAGGACTGTTGTAGCCACAGGAGGAAGAGGAAGAGACAGGGACTGTGTGGCTTGGGGAAAGCGATTAGGAAATGGATTTGAATTCTGTATCATATCAAACACAGCTTTTAGGCACGTAGGTCTGCCTGGCAGTGGGACAGGCTCACTTGTGTGGTCAATTGCTCCTGGTCAACCCAAGAACTCCATCAGATTCTGTACTGTGAGGGAGGGAGCAAAGATAAATGCTTACTAGCAGCTGTGTGGCTCTTTTTAATTTTTTTAACACCATGCTGGCAGGGGTGATGATATGTTGTCCAAGTCGTCTTCCTTCAGGCAAAACTGTAACATTTAAATGAAATCTATTAGGCCACCAGTGTTCTGAATTTATGGAGCTATCTGCTGTAGCTACCACAGCCTCTCTTCAGTAGTTTACACTGAATGGAATCTGCCCTCCACATCCATGAGTTCTGCTTCTGTGGATTCAACCAACCAGATTTTAAAATATCTTAAAAACATTGCATCTGTCCCCAGCATGAATAGGCTTTTTCTCATGTCTTTATTCCCCAAGATATACAAGAAAAATACCCATATACATTGTATTGGGTATTATATGTAATCTAGAGATTATTTAAAGTACGTGAAAGGAAGTGCATATGTCATATGCAAATACCGTGCCATTTTCTTTTCTTTTTTTTTTTTTTTTGCGGACCGGGGATTGAACCCAGGGGCGTTCTACCTCTGCGCTACACCCCAGGCCCTATTTTTTATATTTTATTTTGAAACCGGGTCTCACGAAGTTGCGGAGGGCCTCACTAAGTAGAGAGAGAGAGAGAGAGAGAGAGAGAGAGAAAGAGAGAGAGAGACAGGAAGAGACAGAGAGAGAGCTGAGGCTGGCCGCGAACCCGGATCCTCTGGTCTCCGCCTCCCAAAGTACTGGGATTACAAGCGTGCACCACCATGCCTGGCATACCATGCCATTTTCTACACAGGACTTAACATCGGTAGATTTCGATACCCTGGGTGGGGTTTTCTGGAACCAGACCCCTAGGTATACCTAGGGATGACTATATCTAGTGCCCACTAGCCTGTTATCTCTTATATTCATATTTAAAAGGATTTTTCTGTCCTCAAGAAAAGGTAGCTGCTGCATACCACCATTAATACCCAAATGTTAGTGGATTGCAAACCCTCATTCACCTGGTTAAACTGATAGTGATTGACTTCAGTGTGGTTAGCCTTCTTCTAGTCTTTACTCACCAGGGCTTCTTTAAATAGAAAAAAACAGTGATGTGCATCATTTTCTTGAGAGGCACCCTCTTAAAGTGCAGGCGCTCTAGACAGAGAACAGATAGACTGAGGCATGTGTTATTGAAAAAGGGGGGCAGGTTAAAGACATCTCTAGTAGTCAGAGTCTGAGGAGGCGCCCCATGGTAAGACGGCGATCATTTTAAAACACTGGGTCGGGACCTGACTTTGGATTCTGTTGTCCATCCAGGAGGGGACACTCTGGGTCCAGCAAGCTTCTCAGCAAGGCGGGCAGGAGGAAGCAAGATCCCTACCTCAAACACCATGGCCGTGGTCCTGGACTTGCTGTATCTTGTCTCCCAGAGGTCTGAATGGCAAAGCCACAAGGCCCCCAGTTCTGGAAGGGTGGGAGCTCAGGAAGGACTGTTCTCACCCCCCACCCGGGACCCATGTGGACTGCCCCACAGAGCCCAGGGCAGGAGCAACAGGCACGGAAACTGCTGCTGTCTGCTCCCCACAGGTATTCCAGCCTTGGAGGGTGTGCCCACTTCCCCCAGGGAGGGTCTCACGCTCTCACATCCTTCAGAAGAATGTCTTGTCCTGTGCACATTTTCATGCTAATTTTTCAAGCCATAGCTTAAGTCCATCAAAAATATTAAGCTAAAAATATATCCCAAGCGTGGTTTATGGGAGTCCTACTTGAATCTGAATCAATAGTGGACTAACAGCAGCAGAGAGAGTAAAGCGCACTTCCAACTCTGCTATTTAGAGCAATATCTTACTTCCAGGGCAAGGAGGACCATTGCCTTTATATAATATCTGTCCACATCACCTCTGTTCCCAAAGCGGTTTCATGTGAAGCTCTCCCATTTGCCTGGATGAGGAAAACATCTTTAAATCTTTAATACAGTCGTATAAATGTGATTTCCTTACTGGCAAATATCACATTTTTGTGGGTTCGCAAAAAATAAAACTGCTTTTCCTTCTGGCTGAAAATTGCTTATGAAAAGGAAAGGCGGTTTTGGTTTTGGTACTTTCTTTTCCAAACAGGACATTTGGGGGGGGGGTGAGAAACAGCTTCTGATACTCATAGTCATTTTTCACCTGCAACTAAATCGGTTTTGCCCAAAATTTCCCACTGAGACAAGGAAAGACCAAGTTTCCCTGGTGAAGTGGTAAAATATTATCCTGGACCAAGTTTACTCCATAAAACTGTCAGTTATGGAAGAGCTGTCCCCACAAGCTAGGAACCACCAGGATACTAACCATTTTGAAAGTATTTAAATCCTCAAACTGAGGGCAAACTATGTCCTCTTGTGGCCTAGCTGCCCCTGCTGGGCACACAAGCTCCCGGAGCTCTGTCCCTCAGCCTCCTCCACCCAACGCTCAAGAGGTCACAGGTGAGATGAAGGGCAGTGGGGCAAATTCTCATTCAGGACAAATAATCCTTTATCGTACCTGGATTTACCAGACCTTTTACTTCCCTCCTCTTTGACTTTTGTCTTCTGGGTTTTGGGAAATTCCATTTCTCATGGGCACCTTCCTTCACTGGGCCCCTGACATCAGTGAGCTGTTGTCTCATGACACCCTCTGGGACACCCTCTGGTGACAATGAGGGGTCTTCCTGAATGCCATTGTTTTGCAGTTGACCTGGAAGTCAGTGGGCGTAGTCCTGCTGCCTCTCGTGGCTGGAAATCTCTTTGGTCCCAGCTTTCTCCTCTATAAAATGAGGCTAATTAGTGGAGTTGCTTCTGAGAAAGGTTGCAAGGGATTTCTATCCCAAATTCTGTACGTAAGGCAAAACACATGTATGCAGAATTGAACTTCCTCTTGAAAATCTCCAACATGGAACAGATCTGTTTTTTTGAGTCCCAGATGAAGACCCTGGCTTACAGTCAGGGGCCATATTGAAGGAGGTGGGGTATGTCTCTTTGCCCAGAGAAAACACTCACCCTTTGAGTAGCACAGGGGAGTGAGAACCTGAGGAGGCAAGGACCCACTGAGGGACAATGCCACCACCTCCTGTCCTTCATCCCTGCACACCCACCTGCACTATTGGAGTCCAACTAAATAACAGTGATGATGAATTATTTTGTCTAAAATTTTAGAGATCACAACACACTTTTATGTATCTATCTTCAGTTTTATTTTCACAACAACCTAATGGGATGCTATTGTTAGTTTTCTTTCATAGGTCAGAGCAGTGAGGTTCAGAGAGGCAGGGCTGAGAATGCTGATGCCAAGGCCGGCTTCTTCCTTCGCCCATGAGGCTTCTCAGGAGCACGGCGGTATGTCCCTGGCCTCAGGCTGCACACAGAGAAAACGGCGAGATTCCGAGTCAGATTCCTACACAGAATGGCTGCAGTGCCAGGCACTGAGCAAGGGATAGATGCCTGTTCTGGTTAAAAGTTTTATTCTTCTGATTGAAACCAACTGAATAATTCATTTGTAATCATTATAATCACTGCCATAGTCTCTGGTACATTTTTGATATTTAAACATAGCAAAACCTTCCTGCCTTTCACGTTTATTAGCTAATATATCACATCAGGTGAGATATATTCATGCCCACACCAGCAGGGATCAATAACCTTTGCGATGGTTTGGCAATTAGAGGCCTGGCCCACTCCTTCACATTGAAGGATTCCTTTCTCCCTGGTTTTCCTCCTGTCAAAGAACATTTTAAGACAAGTTAAAGCGTCCATGCAATAAATATATTTACTTCACTTTCCACACTGAGACATATGATCCTTTTTTTTTTTTTTTTTTTTTTTTTTTTTTTTTTTTTTGTT
>PVJS01020048.1:0-33044 GCA_004027185.1 Glis glis | reverse complement strand
AGCACATGATGTACATACACAAACCTATAAGACTCAATCACTATCTGGAGCATGAAAGGGAGGGAAGGGGGAGGGAATAGGGTGGGATTGGAGGGAGGGCTAAATGTGCAATGTGTGCATGTATGATGTTCATACCCTGACATATATCAAAATGTATAATTACAATTTACAATGCACCAATAAATGAACATAAAAAGTTTAAAAAAAAAAAAGTTCAGAGACCTCCATCTGACTGTTGGCTGGATTTGGCCGGAGCCTACAATATGGGTTTAATCTCTGTGGGCACAAGTTAGCTCATTTCAAGCCAGAGTCAGGATCGGATCCCCAGCCGGTTTCTGGCATGCCTGCTGTTGGACCCCAGTCTTGGGCCAGGGATGGGTACATGACTAATATTTCACATGTTCTGAGATGATCAGTCCCAGGCAGCCCTCTTGTTTCTGGAATGATGAAGTCAAGTCTGTACAGCGAAACACAAATCCCACATGTTCTTGTACTTGGGGCCATTCTGGGTAGTCTCCCTGATCCATGCTAAATTTTAATCTGCTTTTCTTCTAGGGTTTTTGATGATGGCCGCTGCATTTTGAACTGTCCCTCATGGAAATTTGAATTTAGGAACCAATGCCTTCCATGTCACCGCACCTGCCAAAGATGCCGAGGAAGCGGGCCTTCCAATTGCACTTCCTGTGGAGCAGGTGAGGAGCCCCTGCAGGCTGGCTCTTCCTCAGCTCAGACCTGCTCTTCTCCTGCAGCCATTACTTGACTGAGTCGGAAGCCTGGTCTCTGGGGTTGAGGGTGGAGAGAGCTGTTGGTGGCACAGCCTGTACAGCCCTGAAGTCCCTGCTTCTTGTCAGGACATGAAAACAATGTTCATGTGATCATGGATGCTGGCTCATTGCCCCTAGGAGATAAGAGGGAAACTGAGAGATGACTTTCCAGAGAAGGAGAAAGAAAGGATGGGTCAACGGGGTGCTAGAGATGTGAGACAGACAGTGAAGCTAAAATATGTTGAGGCAAGAGCGAGAAGCTAGGGAATTAAGGAAGATACATTTAGTCTTGAAAATATCTAACAGCTGAGCATGGTGGCACACACCTGTAATCCCAGTACTTGGGATGCTGAGACAGGAGGATTGCAGGTTCATGGATAGCATCCGCAACTTAGCAAGACCCTCAGAAACTTAGACCCTGTTACAAAATTTAAAAAGTAATAGTAAAATTGGGCTGGGGATGTAGCTCAGAGGTAGAATGCCCCTGGGTTCAATCCTCAGTACCAAAACAAAAACAAAAACATGTAACATATTAGTGGTAGTGTTAGGGTCTTCCCAGAGCTGAGCTACATCCCATTAAGATGTCAGAGCCCTGCAAGGCCAAGGTAATGGTTTCAACTCATGGCAAATGTGGCCTTGTGTGTCTCAGTCTGAACTCCTCTCAAAGCGTTCTGCCATCACGGGATTATAGACCCTGGTCTCAAAGGTCCTCCACAGTTTAGCCTTTGACTCCTCTCTAGCCTCATCTCTTATGATTGTTCTCTCTTTTGACCTCAAGTGATCCAGATTCCTATTTTATTTGGCCTACATAATACTTTTTAAATGTGAGCCATATTTAGAATTTAGGAAATTTCAAGTGACAACATAGGACTTTTGTTTCTCTTGAAAACTTGGAAGATCATGCAATATGCGGCCTGCGTTTCCCAAAGACTTGGCTGGAGCCCTACAGAGGCTGCTCTACATTTCTCCACAGTCCCCACCATTCCCGGATGCCTCGCTGGTCCCAATGCTGCCAGTATCCATCATCATCATACTTACATCATTTTTCTGGTGGAAGAGAGTTATGTATCTTTATTTTTGCTTGCAATAAGGCCAAGAAAAATGGAGAAGAAATTGAGAATATCATAGATTTTCGGGGATATAGGAGATAACACATTTCTTTGTACAAAGTATTGTTTTGTGTTACATCTGTAAGCAAAGTAAATCTATGTCACATTTTATCTGTAGACTGTCTCGTTCTGTTGATCATTTATAAGATGGTGAGAATATTTACCTCTTTTACACTTACAAAAATTAAGCAAGATTGAATGAGACAAAATAACAAAGCATTTAGAACAGGGCTAGACACATAGTAAAACCCTAATGGTATCAACTATTCCTATTTTTATTTCTATCATTACTATTACTGTTATTGTTTGTGTCTGCTTCTTCCTCTGGGCATTTGAGTTTCTCTAGTCTCGAAGATTTCACTGGAGATGTTTCCACTCATCATCTGGTGACTGCTTCCTGTTCCATCTTGGTTTCAATGTCATTTCCATGGGGAGAGTCTCCCTTCTTGTCTAAGTCAGGGCCCCTTCATGTGAGCACCCTCGCAGCTCTGCACTCAGGTTCACAAGCCTCATCATGCTGGATGTTTATCTTCCCATAAGACCCTAAGCCCTGTAAGAGCAGTAAATGGTTTCTATCTTTTTTTTTTTTTTTGCTGTATTTTGAGTATGAGCATAGCATCTGCCATATAGATGGTGCACAGTAAGTAACTGAATGAATGAAAGGTTAAGTAGAAAGAACGACAAGACAGGCAGTCAGAAAAAATGGTTCTTGTCCCAGCTTTGTCACTATCTAGAAGATACTAAACCAGTCGCTTCATTTCTTTAAGCCTCTCCTTATTCGTAAAAGAGGAAAAGAAAAACAAAACAGAAAGGACAAGTTGGCATCTAAAATCGACACATCAAAAACACTCTAAATCTCCATATGTAGCACAAAATTAGAGAGATGTTTAGATGTTAGATAAGCGTCTATTCTTCTAAGCATCTTACAGCTACTTGGACCAATCTACACATAAAATGCTTTGCCATTTCTTCTGTATATTCTATTTGAAGGGCTAACCCATTATCATAAACATTTATTGTGTCCTTCTCATGTCCAAAGTTACTATATGTTGGGTGCCATGGAAAACACCTTAAACGATAGGGTGAAAGAGTTTACAATCTACCAAGGATGTTTGTCCTCGTGTAGTACAAAATAAGTAAATATTAGATAAAGACCATTTGGCTGGTAGAAATCCTACCACAGGTCAGAGAAGAAACATGATTTCCAGTTCTAGTGAGTAGAGGAGGCTCCTTGGAGAAGGTATTGCTTAGCAAGCCCTCATTTAGCAGGTTCTCTTCCTAGTAAGAGCCTGATGTCCCTAGTTCAAGGAGTCTTAGCACAGAAAGAGACCTTGATGAGACAATACTGAAGATGGATGGTTTAACTGAAGAGTTCCATATCCACAGTTGGAAGCCTTATAAAAAGCTGAAAATCCTCTGGCAGATGGTAGAGTCCCCTCTACTCACAGAAGCCTCTCCCACCAGTGTGTAGAGTTTTCAGCCCTTGTTGAATTGTAACTTGGTTAAGGTTTAGGTGTGAATGCTTTTGGAAACGCAGGTCTGCAGTTATGTTGGTGGAAATTCACTCTAACTTCTCTTCCAGTTCATCCTCTACCAAACTAGACCCAAAGCTCAATTCAATCAATCACACAAGAGCTAGAGTAAGCAAAGTGTTGTAGTAAACGTCATAAAGTTTATTTTCAGAGCCCCCTGCCTTTCTTTCATCCTTTCTGACAGTCCCTTTTCTCATGCCTTCGACCCTCAACCTTCCTTCCCTCCTGCAAACTTCAGTGTCTTCACACTGGCCCACCTTCTCTTTTAACAAAATCAGCTTCCAAGAAATGGTCTGACGAAGTTAATTACTCTTTGGAACATCTGGAAGCCAATCTGAACCTCTTTCAGAGGCCCTTGCATTTTAACTCTTGTCTCTCATGAAAGGTTTCAGTGCCAGCAAAAGTGTCAGCCCTTCCACTCCTGGAGCCAGATTCTCCTACCAGATTATAATAATTCATATTTAGAGACACTGGGAAAGTAGCCAAAATTATGCATGGTATTCAAGACTCTGGGCTTTCCAAATTATTATCCATAACTATGTGAGTTGACATACTAGTCAGAGGATTAGAAATATGACTAAATCTTGATGTAATCCTGGAGCAAATCTAAGGGGAGAGCTGACCATGGTCAGACAGCTCAGCGACCTCCCTTTGCAGGTCTATGTGTTTTAAAAACAACGGCCCTACCCCTAGCCAGGTGTGGTAGCTCACACCTGTAATCCCAGTACTTGGGAAGCTGAGACAGGAAAATCACAGGTTCAAAGCCAGCCTCAGCAAATTAGCAAGACCCTCAGCAACTTAGTGAGACCCTGTTTCAAAATTAAAAATAGGGCTGGGGGTATAAATTGGAGGTAGAATGCCCCTGGGTTCAATCCCTAGTGCCACAAACAAACAAACAAACAAAATCCCCCAAACTGAAGGCTCTTCAAATTTCTGTCCTTCAAACCCAGATTATATCACCCACAGGGGTCCAAATAATAAAGTCATGTCCAAACAATAAAAATGGAACTGAAGAACATATCCATCAGACCTCTGAGCCCATCATTCTTCCTTTCATTTTATGGTTGTTGATCCAGTTGGATATATGGAGGGAATTGAATATTGCCAAATATGAATCCACTCTCTCATTCATTCAGTCATTTGACAAATATGTGCTGAGAACTTGCAGGGTGCCAGGCTGCCCCAACCTCTGTGCCCTGAGCCGTTGTCCTGTGGAGGCGCTGGGGAAGGAGCCACTGCTGGATAGGGGAGAGGTGCTTCCTCACTGCTGTGCCCACATCTTCCCACCTATGTCTGCGGAGGTGTGGTGGTCTGAAAAACCGGATTGTTTTTGACAGGGTCAGAGTGGAAGTTGGGTTTTGCAAAGATTTCATGAAGTGGCTCAGAACTTCTCGTGATCTCCTGAGATGCCAGGTTCCACCAGACTGGTCCACGGCCATCTCATCCCCAGATGCACTATACGTGCCCCAACACTCTCTTTCCCTTGGAGGATAACATTCCTCTAAGTCCAGCTTGCAAATTGCTGATGACTTTTTCCCACCGCTTCTGTGGATGCTCTTGCTATTTTCTTGGTCCCTCAGGAACCAGCAGACTTTCAGTATACAACTACAATGAGCCAAAGAGGTAGTGTGAGAGCCCATAACCCAACAACATGTTTTTAAAAACTGTATTTGAAGCCGGGTGTGGTGGCACACGCCTGTAATCCCAGTATTTGGGAGGCTGAGACAGGAGGATTGCAGGTTCAAGACCAGCCTCAACAACTACTTAGACTCTGTGACAAAATAAAAAATAAAAAGGACTGGGGGGTGCAGCTTGGAGGTAGAATGCTTTTAGGTTCAATTTCCAATACTCAAAATAAAACTATATTTGAATTAGAGATTTGATTAAATAAGAAATATTAGGGCAAACCATTTGAAAGTGATCCAGTGGCTTAGGGGAAGCCTGGTATCCAGAAAGTTCTAAATATATATTTATTGAGCGATGAATGAGTGAATTCATATTTGGTAATGTTCAATATTCAATGCCCACTTATAGGTAAAAAAAATAGTCAAATATCAGCAATTTCATATGGGTCAGCCTAACATTATACTGACTTTCAGTTTCTGCACTTGCAATGGGGCAGGTGTAGCATTATATTCTTCCACAAAATGAGCAGCCTTGCATCTGAAGGTGAGTGGTCTTGGATCTCCATGTGGTGGATCACATGTTGAGGAACAACAGACTCCAGTTATTCTGGGTAAAACAGATCAGCTGCTTTTCAGAGGCCGGGACATGTGGGGAATCTGCTTCAAAGGCAGTAGCCATCCTGAGCACATCAGCACAAAAACTCTAGGAGGTTGGGAGTAGGAGGCCTCTAGGTGCATTTATAGTGTTAATCTCATTGTTGTTTTGTTTGTTGGTACTGGGGATTGAACCCAGGGGCATTCTACCTCTGAGCTACACTCCCAGCCCTGTTTTATTTTTCATTTTGAAACAGGATCTCACTAAGTTGCTGAGAGTCTCTCTATGTTGCTGAGGCTGGCTTTAAACCTGGGATCCTCCTGTCTTAGCCTCCCAAGCACTGGGATTACAGGCATGCACCACCACACCTGGTTGTTTGTTTGTTTTTATTTGTACCTGATTATAATCCTTTGTGACTAAATGGAATGTTTTGTACCTGGTTAGATTTCCCCATTCCCTTTGGGAACAAATTTCCATAGTCTGTCATGCTGGGGGTGTTGGTGATTCTTTCCCTATGGAGCCCTGTGTTACTAGAAGTCGGGAATCCTTAGGCATGGATGTAAAGGAGTCAAAGAGTTGTGCTTGGTCTAGCACACCAAAGAGACCATCATTATGGGAATTGGACCTTTGCAAAAATCCAGACCATAGTTAACACACGCATGTGATTTTCATAACAATTCCAAATCATTTTGAAAGATTGCACTTTTATAAAGCATGTCTGTCTTAGGTAAGCATGTGTTTATTCCTCTGGAATCTCTGTAACCCCCAAGTCTGAGAGGTCCCACAGATACCAAAAGGAGCCCTTGGGAAAGCTCCGCACATTGTGAATTATAGTTATTCACAGAGCATGGTTTGTGGTTTTGCAATGACATCCCAAATGGTAGTCGCTGTTCACTCAAATACATAAAGTATTGGGAAATGATTCCCTGCAAGGAAAACTTTTCAATGACAAGGATATAGATATTGCACTTTTCATTAAATCCATTCTTGGGCTCCTGGTCCCCTAAGAACAAAAGCATTCAGTCGTTTCTTTTTTTAATAAAATGTCTTACATTATATTAGCTTCAAGGCTGATTTTGTGCATTTTCTCTTTCTGTTGTCCCTCTAACTGGCCAGACAAGCATGGCCAAGCGCGCTTCCTGTACCAGGGGGAGTGTCGAGAGAGCTGCCCAGTGGGCCACTACCCCGCCCAGGAGCACACCTGCCTGCCCTGCCCAGACAGCTGTGCGCTGTGCCACGGCCCACGTGTCTGCACAAGATGCGTGAGCGGCTACTTCCTCGTGCCCACTGACCACACCTGCCAGAGGTTGGAGTGCGGACAAGGTGAGGCCTCTCTGGTGCCTTGCCCATGCCAGGAGAAGGGATGAGGGGCTGTTCCCCGGAATGTCCTGGAGAGGAGAGTTACTTCCCAGCGGTAACATCAGCACTTGGGATAACTTTAGATGCCTCCCTGTGTCAAGTGGGGACAGTGGTAACTGCCCTTCCTTCTCCCCCCACACATCTTCTCCTTGGGTTTCCCCAGACCTAGAGATGCAGCCAGTCACAGAAATCACTGGGATGAGCCAGGCGTGGTGGCACATGCCTATAATCCCAGTACTTGGGAGGCTGAGACAGAAGGATCGCAGGTTCAAAGCCAGCCTCAGCAACATAGCGAGGCCCTCAGCAACTTAGGGAGAACTTGTTTCAAAATAAAAAGGTCTGGGAGTTTAACTCAGAGATAAAATGCCCCCAGATTGACTCCTCAGGAAAGAAAGGAAGGGAGGGAGGGAGGGGGGGAGGGAGGGAGGGAAAGAAGAAGAGGAAGAAAGTTTTGGTCAACAGTTCTCTTCCCAATTACTAGATATAAGACCGTGGCAAAGCTTAATCTAATTCCTCTCTGCTGTGGGGGCTTTCTTTGTGAAAGGGAGAACACAGCACCCAGATGCAGCTGCTGGGAGAAGCCAGTGAGAATCAGCCTCCCTGATTCTAAACTTCTGGAAAACACTGAAATGGTCTGCAAGCCATACGTGTTATTGTTATTGCCCATTTTTTTTATCTTATATGGGAAGAGGGAAACTAAAAAACAACACTTATGGTTTGGCTCTGTTCTATGTAAGAATGCCACCGACTATTGCTCTACTCTGTGGAAGAGTTATTATACCTGGTCTGGCGCTGAAGAAAGTGCCAAGATATTTTTAAAATAATTAAGATACTCATTTCTATTTCTCCTTAATGTTAAGGAATGTAGTGAAAGATTTCAAACTTTTTAAAAACGTTTCACTACCAATCTCACTAACATGTAGGGGAAGGGAGGAAGGGGACAGGGGCACAGGTATATGGAGAGAAATACACCAAGTGATGTATGCATGTATGTTTGTATCACTTTGACCCTTATTATGATGCATAATTATATTGCACCAATAAAAGTATCTGAAAAATGAGCCAGGCATGGTGATGCATACCTGTAATCCCAGTACTTGGGGACTGAAACAGGAAAACCTCAGGTTCAAGACCAGCCTCAGCAACTTAGTGAGACCCTGCGGTTTTTCTTTTTCGTTTGTTTGGTTTGGTTTGGTTTGGTTTGGTTTGGTTTGGTTTGGTTTGGTGGTACTAGGGATTGAACCCAGGGCATTCTACCTCCGAGCTACACCCCCAGCCCTGTTTTTTATTCTTTATTTTGAAACAGGATCTCATTAAGTTGAGGAGGGCCTCACTAAGTAGCTGAGGCTGGCCACGAACCCGGATCCTCCGGTCTCAGTTTCCCAAGTACTGGGATTACAAGCGTGCACCACCACGCCCGGCTAAGACCCTGTTTTAAAACAAAAAATATAAAAAGGGCTGAGGATGTATCTTGGAATGTCCCTGGGTTCAATTCCTAGTACTACTACTGCTGCTACTACTACTAATAATAATATCTAAGAAAAGATTTATTAGGACAGATAAAAAGAAAGACAAAGCTATCTGTTCATTTATATACCCAATTCCATTTTCCCAGAAGCAGCACTGATTTATTTAATAAAGAAAGCTTTGCTTCAAAACTAGGTACATGGAATACGGTCCAACTTTGTTCTATTTGTACCCAACCAAGCTGATCCAATCTCTGAAAACATTGGAAGGAGATTTTTTTTTAAAGTGCATGACATGTACATCCTCAAGAATGCTTATAGCTTTCATAGTTGACTTGTGATTTACTTAAAAATAAGCTACACGCCAATATATTTGCATTGCAACTAATGTGCCTCCATGCAGTGGAAATGAGTTGTGTTTTTCCTTCTTCTTGCTGTGCAGGGGAAGTCCAAGATTCAGACTATGAAGGATGCATGCCCTGTGAGGAAGGCTGCCTGGGATGCAGTGTGGGTATGTCCCCTTCCTTTGTTATTTAAAGAGTTTAAATATCTGTGTCCTCTCTCACATCCCACCTCCTGTTATTGCTTCAGCAAGGATCCTTGTCATTGTCATCACCACCCATTAAGCTAGCTTACTCCAGTATAAACAGGGTCACAGGGAAGAGATGTGCTTGAGGCAGCACACAGGCCCTCTGTCTTAAAGAAAAACAGGAGTGAGAAAGGACTCCTGGTTGTTACCTAGGCGACAGGATACCACTCAGCAACCATGCTGCAAGGTGCTTGAGACTCTCCCCTTCTCCAAGTGACAGATTTTAAAGATGAACAATGAAAATCTCAAGCAAAGAAGCAACTACTTACTCTACCTCATACAAAAGCTGTGGGTAAAGAGGATTGGGGAGGTTTTCCTTTGTAAGTGACTTTATTACTTGGGGCCCAAGACAATCCTGAGAGAAGAAAACATCCTGGTGAAGTGGCATTGAAATCTCCATCATGCATCGAAAGGCATATATCATACTCAACTTCAAATCAGTGGCTCCTCTTCCCTCCTCCTCCCACACTACCGGTTCTCTGGTGGAGGAGGTGATGGGGACAGTTTATAGCGCACAGCACCATTGGATTGGAGGTAAATTGTAAAACATGGAGGTCACCAAATTCCAAGACCATATTTAATGTAAGTTTAGTCAAGATATAGGAAATAGCATATAGAACCGCTCATGGTGGCACATGCCTGTAATCCTAGTACTTGGGAAGCTGAAAGAAGAGGATCCCAGGCTCGAGGACAGCCTCAGCAACTTAGCGAGATTCTCAGCAACCTAAAGAGATCTTGTTTCAAAATAAAATATACAAAGGGCTGGGGGCATAGCTCAGAGATAGAATACCCCAATACCCCTGGGTCCAATACCCAGTACCTCCACATCCCAAAAACAAAATAGCATGTAAGATATTTGGAAGGAAAACCCAACTGTAGACCACTGGAAAGAGTGCCAAGAGCATTCTAAATGCTGCTAATGTTAACGCCTTAAGTTCTAAAATTTCATTTAATCTATAAACTGTCTATGTATTGAGTCTTATGTATTCTTGGATCAACTTAGTTAAACTCATAATTTATAAACTCTCTATGTATTGTGCCTTATATATTCTTGGATTGACTTAATTGAACTCAATCATGACCATATTTCTGAACCCTGTGTTGACCTCTCCAATAGAATGAATTCTCCCTTTTCTTATTTCCCTTTCATTGTTAATGAATGATATGGTAGGTACCCAACTTTCTGCTTGCATAAGGATTAGTGGTGCACCCAGAACATAATTAATGTACAAATATTTCTGACTTGTGATAGTTCAAGCTACAACTTTTCAACTTTATCATGGTGTGAAAATGGTACATATTCAGGAGAAATTGAACTTAGGACTTTGAATTTTGAACTTCTCCTAGGTTAGCAATATGTGGCACACAACTCTCTCGTGATGCTGGGCAGGGACAGTGATCCACAGCTCCCAGTGGATCCATACAATCACAAGGCAAACAATCAACGTATAGTGTGCTATGTCGCCAGTGTTTTGGGACACAGATATTTAATGAAATACATGAGACATTCAACAGCTTATTATAAAATATTCCTTGTGTTAGATGATTTTTTCCCCCAACTACAGGCTAATGTAAGTGTTCTGAGCATGTTTAAGATAGGGTTAGGCTAAGATGTGACACTCAATAGGTTAGAGATATTAAATGCATTTCAACTTAACATTTCCAACTGGGGATGGGTTGATCAGGTCATAACCTAATTAGAAGCAAAGGAATGTCAGTATGAATGTTTGTTGGATTGAATTTGAGAATTGCCCGAATTCAAAACAGAGATACATGGCTCAGGAGACCCAGGGATTTAGATTTGATGTTTTCTCTAATCAAATTTTGCATATGGTCCAAGAGGAAGAGAAAAGAAATGTTACAGTACAAAAATAAATGGTGTTTTCATGGAATATTAAAACTGTAGCAAAGATTTGAAGAAGACATGCTTTATTAAATTTCATACTTTTAATAAGATAAGAATACGGACTTAAAAGATATGAATGATTTACTGTCGATTTTTTTGAGATTCTTCTTGTGAACCCAAACCTCAGCCTTTGGAGAGAACTCAGCTTTAGTCCATATTAATAATGTAGGTTCTTCTTTGAACCAGGTCTAGACAATCTCTAGAGGAATTAGAGAAAAGCAAAATCAGTCACTTTGAGACATTTTATCTACGCTATGTAATAAATAGTTGTTGGGAATACTGGGGATATTTTCTGAGTTTTATATTTTTTTCCAGATATTTAGTGCACTATAAATTAATATCTATCTTTTACAACTAATAAGGAAAAACTCAAATTCCAGATTGACAGGCATCTCATCTAATTCCTGGGTGGAGTTAGGTATTCATCAATCCAAGGAAACAGAAAATTAAACCCACAACCAAAAAGGAATTGTTTTATCTGGAGGAAAATATTGAATTTGATACTCCAGGATGGAACAAGGGTGTTTTTATTATTATGGGGTTAGATTTCTTTTCTCTAACCTGCTGTAAACAAACAGTTTTATATAACACCATTTGTTGTTCCAAGAGGATTTGGTGTCAAATTCTTTGTCTTTCTAATCAGTATCATGAATGGAAATTTTAACGAAGATAAATCTAAGCGTTCTGGATTCTATTTTTGCACTAATTGAGGGGAGAAGTAAATGGAATAATTTTACCTAATGTTCTGAGTCATCTTTTTTTGTTTTAATTTAGCGAATGTCGGAATAGGTATGACACTTGACTATAACCAAAGATTTGGAGCCAATTACCTATATCACTATTGATTTAATTGTGAATTTTAATCAAACTGCATAAGATCTGTTTACTTCCTTATCTCACCAATAAAAATACAGGTTAGTGTGCCTTTATTTTGGCTCCAAAAGGAATGATGAAAATCCATTACACTGGGTGTGGTGGCACACACACATAATCCCAGGTATTAGGGAAGCTGAGGCAAGTGGACCAAAAACCGAGGCAGGAGGATATAAGATCAAGGCCAATCTGGACAACTTACCAAGACCTTGTCTCAAAAATAAAATTTTTATAAAGGGGGGCTGGGGATGTAGCTCAGTAGTAGAGCACTTGTCTAGCATATGCAAAACCCTGGGTTTGATGCCCAGCACTAGGGAAAAAAATCCATTAATATTTGCTCAGTGAAATAAATATAGACTAGAAAAACACAAAAATTACAAAACTAAGAAATGGCAAAAGAAGAAAGAATTCATATAAATTGAGTACCAAATAAGGTGCCAAACATATGTACCTAAATAATTTAGAAAAGGGAGGATCCCTGGGCACCCGAGTGGTCAAAAGAAGGTTTCCAGGAAGAGGGGACCTGAGATGAGCTTGGAGTTTGCATGGAATTTGCACAGATTAGAGGAAAGAGCTGCCCCATGGAGGGTCATTCATCTTGGATAATGGTAAGGAAAAAAAAAGACTTGGAGAGAAGAATTTCTGCCATGGATTTTAGGATGTGGAATGTACTAATTTTGAAAGAGAAATCAGTAAATATAAGGGAATAGGCAAAGAGAAGTGATTCAAAAGCAAATCTTGAATTCCAGACTAATGAGTTTAAAAGTATTGTGTGGCTTAAAGGGAATAATTGAAAGTCTTTAAAGTGGGAGAGAGAGAGAGAAAAGCTGGAAGTGTAGCTCAGTGGTAGAGTGCTTGCCCAGCCTAAGTGAGGCCCTGGGTTCAGTCACCAGTATTGTGAAAGAAGGAAAGAAAGAAAAGAAAGGGAAGAGAAGAAGGAAAGTTGGATTTGGTTGCTGTGTTAGCGGTGTTCAGGGTAACTGAAAGGAAGAGGGCCATGATAGAGATGTAGCGAGGCTATTTGAGAAAGTGGGAAGTATAAGCAGCCTGATCTAAGATTGTATCAGGAAGCGATGAAGAAAGAGATTTTATTTTTTTAATCATATGAAACAAACAGCCTTCAAGTATAAGAAAAGATGCTTGTTTATTATATGGGAAATACAAATTAAAACTGCCATGGGATACTGTTTCTCAGATTGACAAAATTTCATAAGCTTACGGGTCCTACAGGCAAGGCTATAGGGAAGCAAATACTCTTATTTCTTGCTTGTGGTGAGACAATGATATGACCGCTGTAGAAGGAAACTTGCAATTCTTAACACAACTATGTCTGCACTTACCCTCTGACCCCACAGCACCTCTTCTAGGAACTTACTCTGAGGACCCACAGTCACAAATTCAAAACAGCATACAGTACTGTCTTATCCAGAGGGTATGTTCCAAGACCTCCCGTGGATGCCTGACACCACAAGTAACACAGAATCCTACCATTCATTTTCTTTCCCTCTTAACTAAGCACTTATCACACACTGTGGCTGAGATTTTTGCAGTTAGAGGTGCAAAAAACTGGCAGGAATTCCTTTTCTCTTCTCCACAACTTTACAGATAGATTTGTTCTTACAATAGATGTTTGCAACCTTGTTGTATGATTTTTTTCTTTTCTTATTAACTTGAGAATGTCCACCTTTTTCACTTAAAAGAAGAACTTTATGGCTTCTCTTAAGCATATCCAAATTGCCAGCAACACTACTCTTGTGCCTTGGGGCCATTAAGTGAAATAAGGGTTACAAGTCCTGCCACTTGGCAACAGGTGATCTGATCCCCAAGACAGCCACTAAGTGATTGACAGGCATGTAGCATATACAGCATGGGAATGCTGAACAAGGGACAATTCACCTCTTGGGCAGGACCAAGCAGGCTGGCACTAACTGTGAGTACAAGTAAAGCCCTGGATGCGGGGAGACTAGTATATCACAAAGTTAGTCATAGTGGCATTATTTATGGTGACCAATTATTGGAATAGCTTAAATGTCTGTCCATGGGAGACTAGTTGAATAAACTAAGGTATGTATATGCAAAGGAGTCCTCTGCAGCCATCAAAAGAAAAAGATGATCAATATGAACAGAGAGTGATTTCATGAGATACTATTAAATAGAAGGCAAGGTGCAAAAAGTGAACACAACATGCTACCTTTTCAGTAAGCAAAATGATGAAATAAAATGTGTGCATATCTACATTTTTGCTTATTTTTGTGAAAAAGAACCAGAAAGGATAAGTGAGACACTAATGAAAATGATTACCCAGAGAGAAAGGGGGGAAGAAGATGGGAGTGAGATTTTCTAGTTTTTATCTAGTTTTTATTTTAACCCCGTGTTTTATATATTCATAACAAATGACATAGTAATGAGTATGAATAGTCTCCAGCTGGCCAACTTGAGCACTGAAATTTCGGACAACTTAAGCATTGAAATTTTTTATAAAAAATTACAATGCAATTGATTTTTTTAAATCCATGCATCAATAGTGGTATTTAAAGAAGGAAAAGCAAAAGGGGAGAGAAAAAGAATTAAAAAGGAAAGCTCTTTTTCTTTCAGAAAAGATTCAGCTGGCATAGGAAAGAATTAGGAAATCAACATTTTGTATTCCTTAGTGTATTGACTCCAGGGAGAATTATCAAATTGCCAGTGTGTGTTAAAATCATTGGGTGGAAAATTGTTGGGCAACAGGATAATCACACAGACTTAAAAGTGCCACCAGGATTAATACTTAATTACAATGGAGAGATTTGCTGATTACCAACTTAAACAAGTTATTACACTTAGCATCACTATTATTAGCTCCATCCAACTTGGCATTATGCATCTGCTGATGTGATATATTAACAAATAGATAATATCACCTACTATCCTTGATAAAAGTATCATGACCAGTGATTTTCAATGGGAGGCAATTATGACACTACAGGACACTGCCAGTGTTCTGAGACATTGTTAATTGTCATGACTGGGAGGCCATGACTGGCATCTGATGGTAGAGATCAAGAATACTGCCAAACAATGTACAACACCCACAGTAAAGCTTCACCTGGTCCAAACTGTCAATACTGCTGAGATTGGGAAAGCCTTGTTTTGCTTAAGGATAATCACAAGGTAAATCCAGAATGTGAGATATCTAAACAATAACAGACCTGCCTCTTAAAGAAAATTCGGTATTATTGAGAAAACAAAAAAGGAAGAGAATTAAGACAACTAAGAGATAAAGTAGCCAAGAAAATGCATAAGTATTGATTTGAGCCAAACTTTTCAAAGTTTTAAAATATATTTGGGGGGCCACTAGAAATATTTTAATATAATTGGATCATGTTACTGAATTAGTGTTACAGTTGGGGAGGAGTGGGTCCTTTGCTTGGGAGATGCAGGAAATACATGAGAAAGGAGGAAATGACATGATGTCTGTAGCTTATTTTCAAGTAGAAAATAAATTCTCCTTGTTTAGAAAAAAAGGAAAGGATCCAGGCGAATCATACAAAAGTGTTTATTGTGCTATTGATTTTTTTAAAAGAGTATAAAAAAAAGTTTCATGCTCTCAGCAGAGAAGGTCTAACAGCACCCCAGCAGCACCAAGCACACCTCGCCCCTGAATCTTGGTTTCTAATACCATTCTCCAGTAAAAGATACCAAGTCTCTTTGGAGAATTGGCCAATCTGTGGACGAGGGCAGGAAATAGACCAGATGAACCTGCAGCATCTTGTAATGATAGGAAGCAAGAGATTGCTCAAAGAAAAATCAAAACCCCACAGTGACGAGGGTATGTCCAATAGACACAGGCAACTAAAGAGTTCCCAATGACCAGGTCTGCAAGAATGAATAAAATAGTCATAGGTTATAACCCAAAGTATAAAATAAGCATCCACAGGTCCATATAGATATAAATAAATAAATAAATAAGATGGACACAGTGGCACACAACTGTAATCCCAGCAACTTGGGAGGCTGAGGCAGGAAGATCGCAAGTTCAAGGTCTGCCTGAACAACTTAGTGAGACCTTGTCTCAAAATTAAAAAAAAAAATAGAAAGGGCTGGGTATGTAGCTCAGTGGGAGAATGTCCCAGTTCTGTAAAAACATAAATAAACAAATGGAAATAAATGAATAAATAAAAAAGTAGGGAAGAGGAGACAAATCTTCCATATAGATGAATTCCGAATAACTTATTTAAATACTGCTCTTTTAAGGAAGTAGAGCATTACTCTCTACTTCTTAAGTGTGGAGTGCACATAGTGACTTTCTTCCAAGAGTACCGTATGGAAAGGGCAGGGGAAAAAGACTTCACAATGGAGAAATCTACAAACACTATGTCGATTCCGGTGACTAAGGTCAAATGAAGGGTGACAAGTCATACTGATTCCATGTGACCCCCATGCAATGTGATGAGAAGGACACTTTCTGCCTGCGGTCTTCCACTCCACAATCCATAACCCCAGTCTAATCATGAGAAAAGTCAGACAATTCCCAACAGAGGCACATTTTACAAAACGCTCCTCAAAACTATCACATTCTTTAACAAGTCTGAGAAATTGTCACAGCCAGGAGGGACCTAGGAGACAAGGTGGTCAGACCTAATGTGGGATGCCGGATGGGATTCTGAAACAGGAAAAAGACACTAGGTAGAACCTAAAGAAATCTGAACAAAGGTTGGACTTTAGTGAACAACAATCACATCATCATAAAAATAGAAGCATGAGGGAACTATTTAGGGGGGTTGGAAATGTCCTATATCTTCTTGAGGTAAATGCATGATGCTGTGCCTACAACTGTACACCTATAAAAGAAAAATGTTACACTCTGAAAATATATCTCAATAAATCTGACTTTAAAAGAAAAGTACTTCAATGTTGGAATACACCCATTAATGTCTCTCTTTCCTATTTCTGGAGAGTATAACTAAAACAATAATGTAATGATTAGCATCCAATGACCACTCACTAATATTCTGGGTGCAATCCTAAATTCTTCAAGCATGTTACCCCATTTAACCCTACGGGGTAGGTGTAGTTTTTGCTTTCACTTCTCAGGTGAAGGAATGAAGCTCGGAACAGTTAAGCACCATGCATAAATTTACTAGGCTGGTCACTATGAGAACCAAGATTTGACCCAGGATAGCTCAAGATAAACTCAGGTGTTTTGTGACTTTTCTATCCATACCACATTTCTTCCTTTAAGAGCAATGAGTATTTTTCTTTTTGGAATAATGAAAAGATAAAAGAAAGTCTTATTTCGGATCCTTTTCTTAGCCATACACAAGACATTGCTGAGTTTGTCCACCACTTCGTGCCCAGTGGCATAACTGAGTTTACGTCAGACAGCGAAAATGTTCATAATGGCCATGCAAATTAACTTGGTGTTACTGCTCACCCAAAACTGTCAGCCTTCAGGGCCTCCATCTGGAAGGTTCTGAGATGGAACAGAGCATGTAGGGAGATCCCCACCACAGCAAGACTGAGAAAGTAGACGAGCATGTTTTCAATTAGGTCTGGCTTCTCCCCACCTCCTTACCTCCCTTCCATTTCATTCACCTCCATGACAGGCTTCTTTTCTGTCTAGGAGAGAGGGTTCTGCTTTCAGGGAATGATAGGCAGGAGCCATGCCTCTGATCTCTGCCATGACCCATGTTAAATCCGAGTTGCAGATCCTGGAATGAGAGAACCAGCTTCATTTACTAACTACTCTGTCTCTATGAAGAGTGAGACCCTAGTTCATGGAAGAAAAACCATCCGCACCACTTGAGACATGAAGTTCACCTTTCAGTTTTCCATTGGAGCAGAGTCACAGAGTTTGTAAATCAAATATTGTAGTCACAGATCACTATTTCATTTTAGTACTGATCTCGATTTGGGCCCTTTCCATAGACTTTTTGGGGAACAAGAATAGGGTCAAGCAGTTTTAGGCACCTTCAGAACCAAAGGTATTGCAGAATAATTTTTTTTTTTTTTTTTTGCGGTACTGGGGATTGAACCTGGGGCATTCTACCTCCGGGCTACACTCCCAGCCCTGTTTTTTTATTCTTTATTTTGAAACAGGGTCTCACTAAGTTGCGGAGGCCTCACTAAGTAGCTGAGGCTGGCCGTGAAACCGTATCCTCTGATCTCAGCCTCCCAAGTACTGGGATTACAAGCGTGCGCCACCACGCCCGGCTTGCAGAATAAATTTTATACAAGCACAGTGTCTCCTTTAAATTGGAAGGAAGTTGCTGATTGTAAAATTGGAACTCAGCACTGATACAGAAACTTCTTTCCAGGGACTGTGCATCACAGACTGTCCAGCCGGCCTTAGTGCATGACCTGGGTGGTTACCTACCATCATCTCCAGGGACACACGGGGAAGGGACATTCAGATGCCTCTTTTCTATAAAAGACCAACACAAAGCCAGATGCAGAGAAGGGCTAGAATATAAACACAGTCAACAGTTTGCTGAAGAAAAAAGGAGCAAACGCCATATGACAGTACTGTCTTTAAAAACATAAAATGACTATTTTTATGTTTCACTCACTAGCACCTTCCTCTCCCCTCATTCGCTAAATGATACCTCATTCCCAGGTGTGGGGTAAGAAGATATCCCTCTTAAAAGAGAGCACAATGTTGAGTTTGCAAATGTTTCTCACTTTCTCTGTCCCTTTTTCATTCTGACTTTCTTTATTAATTCATTTAGCAAATACTTATGGCATGCTTTTATGCTTTCTGCTTTCCCATAATTTGTTCAGCTTATTCCACATATAATAAGACTGGATAACCTAATATTTATTGGGCGTCATCACTTACCAGGCCGTGTGTGTGTGTGTGTATGTGTGTGTGTGTGTGTGTGTGTGTGTGTGTGTGTGTGTGTGTGTTACTGGGATTGAACCCAGGGGTATTCTACCTCTAAGCTACAACCCCAGTCCTAGTTTTAATTTTTTAGTTTGAAACAGGATCTTGCTAGGTTGATGAAAATCTCACTACTTGCTGAGGCTGTCTTCAAACCTGCGATCCTCCAGTCTCAGCCTCCCAACTACTGGGATTACGGGCGTGCACCACCACGCCTGGCTATTTAGCAAGCATTCTGATAAACCCTTGATGTAGATGGTATGTTTTCACATCCACAATCCAGTCAGTTTTACAGATGGGGAAACTGAGGATCAGAGGAGTGCTGAAACTTGTCTAACATTATACAAATGGAAAATGATAGAAGAGTTCAGAAACAATCAGTTTTGGGGCAATCTTGTAGATAACTTTGTTCATTCTGTCTTTGAGGAGCAAGTATTTGGTTTAGAAGCTCTTCATTATAAATATGTATGCACCGGGATGGGCAGGATGGTACTGTGATGACAGACAACCTCAAAATCTCAATGAATTCAAGAAACAAAGGTTTATTTCTCTCTCATGCTACATCTTGATCATGAATTGGCTGAGCGTTCTGCTCTGCGTGGCCCTCAATCTAGGACCAAATAGATAGGGCTGCCACTACCTGTCCCAGCAGAGGGGAAGCAGACACAGCTCTTGAAGGTTTCCCCAGGATGTGGCACTTGAACCTCCTGCTCACATAGTTTTGGCCAAAGTAAGACACAATCATGAGCAAGATCACAGAGTGAGGAGGTACAGTCTTACCATGTGTCTGCAAAAGGGAGAGAAAACTATTCGTTTTAAGGATGACAGTCTCACCATGGCAATGGCTGGGGCTGTTACTGGCATAACCTAAGCCTTTAAGTCACATGTTTGTACATGAAATACAGCCAACCCTTTGTATCTGTGGGTTCTGCATCATCCGTGGATTCAACCAAGCATGAATTAAAAATATTCGAGCGGGGCGTGGTGGCACACGCTTGTAATCCCAGTACTTGGGAGGCAGAGACCAGAGGATCCAGGTTCGCGGCCAGCCTCAGCTACTTAGTGAGGCCCTCCGCAACTTCGTGAGACCTGGCTTCAAAATAAAGGATAAAAAATAGGGCCGGGGGTTTAGCTCAGAGGTAAAATGCCCCTGGGTTCAATCCCTGGTACCGCAAAAAAAAAAAAAAAATATTCGGAAAAAACTTGTATCTGTATTAAACAAATATAGACTTTCTTGTCATTATTCCTTAAACAATATAGTATAACAACTACTCACATAGAATTTACCTTATGTTAGGTATTATAAGTAGCCTAGAGACGATTTAAAGTATATGGGAGGATGTGCACAGATTATATGCAAATAATATGCCATTTTATGTAAAGAGTTTGCACATCCACAGTTTGGGTATCCTTGGGGCTTTCTGAGAGATCTTCACAGATACTCAGAGAAAGCTGTAGCCCCAAACTCAGTTTCAGTGCATGGTCTCTCTCTGCCCTTGGACCACGTCCATTGTTTGGGTGTTGCCTTTTTCCTTCAAAGGGAACTCCTTTGAAGAAGTCACTGTTTTGTTTAGTTTTTTTTTTTCTTTTATTAACTGATGGAATTTCCCAAAGCATTCCGCTGTCTCACTTCTCTCATCTCTGGCAACTGATGACTCGAGACGGGGACCAGTGATCAAGGCCACGCAGCCGTGGTGGACTGGTGGCTAAAAACACTTGGCCCTTCTTTACTCCTGTCTTCAAATCTCCATTATGAGCGTGACCATGTGCTGCTATCTCTGGGCTTCGTCTGCTGCCCAAGAAGTATATCAGTACATATGAGACAAGTCTTAGGAATTTTGGACAAATTTCTCTCTGTTTTTGAGTGAAAGTCACGAGATATTTACTAAGCATCTACATCGGGCTAGGAATGGAGATATAAAGATGAATAAAAGCCGGGCGTGGTAGCACACGCTTGTAATCCCAGTACTTTGGGAGGCGGAGACCGGAGGATCCGGGTTGGCAGCCAGCCTCAGCTCTCTCTCTCTCTCTCTCTCTATCTCTCTCTCTCTCTCTCTCTTTCTCTCTCTCTACCTACTGAGGCCCTCCGCAACTTTGTGAGACCTGGTTTCAAAATAAAGTATAAAAAAATAGGGCCGGGGGTGTAGCGCGGAGGTAGAACGCCCCTGCATTCAATCCCCGGTACCGCAAAAAAAAAAAAAAATTAAAAAAAAAGATGAATAAATCTTTAAAGCTTGTTAACTGTTCTCCAGGGACTCACATGCAAATAGGATAGGCCAGTGGTTCTCAGCCCTCAACGTGTACTAGAATCACCTGGGGAGACCTAAAATACCACTCTGTTCCCCACTCCCAGTGTGTCTTGTGTAATTGGTCTGGAGCAGAGCTCAGGCATCAGTATTTTTTTAAACTCTCTGACTTATTCAAATGCACAGAGTTGAAAAACACTGATTATGATGGATATATAAACATATAATTTCAACATCATTCTTAAAACACTTCTGTTGAGGATGGAATCTGAAGTACAGGCAGATACATCATGAAAATTACAATTTATTGTTCATTCCTTGCTAGGGGTTCAGCTGGGTAGGCACCTTACAAATCCTTAATATAGCCCTGTCTATTCACAATCCTTAGTCTCATTTTCTAGATAAGAAAGCCAGTGCCCAGAGAGCTTATGTAATTGCCCCAAGTTACATAGCTGGCAGATCTTAGAGCCAAACTCAAAAGGACTGTCTGGCTCCAAACCTAGAAGCCATCCAAATATTTGTTATTTTTCCAGAATAGACTGCACCTGTCTACCATATTCCTAGAGAATAGAAATTAAAGTCACTACAAGGTTGGCCTGCTGTATTTTGGTCATTCCTGGTTACGTGCTTATGCTCCTTAGTTGTATCTCATAACATTTTCTTTGCTCTTTCTCCTACATTCAAATTCACATTCTTATGGTTATGGGAGAGAAGGACATATTGGCAAGATAGCCCAAGTTCAATTCTAGAGCAATTAGCTCATCCTCTTGGCTCCGCATGTTATTGCACTGTTTTCCTCCAGAGCCCTGTACGATCAAAACTCCTCCTACTTGTTGTGTAACTGACCTGCGAAGTCCAGCTGCGAGCCAAGTCTGTCTGGATCACGTAGGCTTGCAAAAAGAGAACTGAGCCAAGTACTTCCAAAATAAACCTAGTTAAACAAAGGCGCAGACTATGGTCAAGCCCAGTACACAGCGAGGAGGGGCTCAGAGGACTGTCTGCCATTCCTGAAAGCAATGTGGGGTCTCAGACATTCAACTTCCCTGGAGTAAGGGTAGGGAACAGTTGATTGGAGGAATGGGTTTCACTTTTACAGAAGAATCTAGAAACTGATGGGATGGTTTCTTCTGTATGATTAAGAATAAACTGGAAAACTATTGCCAATTTGCTCCCTTCTAGTGAAATATCTTCCATTTTTCCATAATCCTTAGGCCACCAAGACCCAGTTTTATCTGTCCATCAAGCTTAAAGAAAAATAACAATGAGACCAGCAGTAATGATGAGAACTTCAGATGGTTAGGCCTTACTTGGGTTTGCAGGAGAGTGGAAAATGAACTTGGAAATCTTACTATCCGTTCATCTTCCTCTTTTACCACAATGAAGAGCTTAGGCAGGTCCCATACACTATTTGTTTCTTAATTCTATCATGTAAAGAAAGAAAAGAAGGAAGGAAGGAAGGAAGGAAGGTCGTACAAGATGCCTTCCTTTTACTTCCTAATAGGGCTATAGAGATTATAATGAAACTAGAAAGATGCCAAGCCCACACCTGGTGGCACACACCTGTAATCCCAGTATTTGGGAGGCTGGGATAGGAAGATCACAAGTTCAATGCCAGCCTCAGCAACTTAGCAAGACTCTCAGCAACCTAGTGAGACCCTGTTTCAAAACAAAAATAGAAAAAAGGGGTTGGGGGTGTAGCTCTAAGGTAGAGTACCCCTCGGCTCAATCCTCAGTACCAATAAAAAAGAAGTAGCAGCAGAAGGAGGGGAGGAAGAAATGAAGGGGAAGAGGAAGGGGAGGGAAGGAAAGGGGAAATAAAGAAAAGATGGGGTGTGGTGGTGTACCCCTATAATCCCAGTACTTGGGAGGCTGAGACAGGAGGATTGCAGATTTGAGACCAGCCTTAGCAACTTAGCGAGATTCTCAGAAACCTAGAAAAACCTTGCTTCAAAACAAAAAATTTAAAAAGGGCTGAGGGTGTAGCATAGAAGTAGAAAGCCTCTGGTTCAACCCTCAGTAACACACACACACACACACACACACACACACACACACACACAAGATACATCATGAAAATTACAATTTATTGTTCATTCCATGCTAGGGGTTCACCTGGGTAGGCACCTTACAAATCCTCAATATAGCCCAAGATATAGAACCCAAGATATCAAAATGAAATTTAATTTGCTTTCTCTCCATTTCTACCTTTTCCCTTTCCTATCTGCCATCATCAAAAAACCTTTTGGTCCATCAGAGGCCACACACCCAAGTTTGCACCATGGTGTATTTAGCACAGTGCATCGCCAGGCAGGCCCTCGATAGATATCTGTGGCTTCTGTGCCCATTGTTAGTATCCTCATTTCACTCCCCAACTCTCCATCTCCCAATGCCACTGCCAAACTGCCATTTCATAGTCCTTTACCAGATGGTAGGAAGAACTTCAAGCTCCACTGGTTGGGGAGAAACAAAATTGATTTCCCCTCCAAAGCAGACAGGAGAGTAGAGGGCAGCTGGGTGCGGGTGAGCTGGGCACCTGCAGGTTGATACTCAGCTGCTCAACGGGCTGGTCTCCAGCTCAGAGTTTGCAGACAGTGAGCACCATTGAATTGCCTCTGCACCTTAAAAGCCTGGAATCATGGCCTTCCAAAAGTCAACCCAAGGGTAATTTGGTTGTAGCCCAGACTCATCCTTCCCACCAAGTCTTCCTGCAACTCCCACCAGGGAAACCGTGGCTGTAGTCCTCCCAGTAGCCTGCAGCTCAACAGGCCAGCCTGGGGCATGAGAAACAGAAGGGGTCTGATCAGCACGGCCAGCTGAAGAAGGCAGTGGGCTCAGGGACAAGATCCAAACAGGGCCGTGCCTCCCTTACCCCCGTCAGTAGGACCCAGAGGTGAAGCATTGGAAGGCCAGGAGTATCCATGTTAACATCTCCAAACGTTAGTGATGCCCTCACTGATGATATTACTGTGTCAATCAAACCTTTTCCATCCAGCTGTGCCTATGGCAAGCTACAGAGGCCAACTTTACTTTTTTTTTTCCAAATATTTTTCCATAAAAAGTATGTTCTGAGTAGCTAATAAAGTAACCAATATTAGGTGAGACCAGTGAGAAACCTTTTGCATGAACCGAGAAGGTAATCCAGGCGTTATGGTGTGGGTCTTAAACGTCGTCCAAATGCCCTTGGGTTGAAGGCCTGGTCCCCAGCTGATGCTGTGATTGGGAGGTGGGGAACCTTTAGGAGGTGGGGCTTGATGGGAGGAAGTTAGGTCATTGGGGATGTGCCCTTGAAGGGGATATTGAGACTCAGACTCCTTCCTCTCTCTTTGCTTCCCCACTACTATAAGGCCCTAGAGAGGCCCTTGACTTTCTCTTTGCTTCCCGGCCACTATGAGGAGAGCAACTTTGCTTCACCACACACTTCCTGCCATGATGTTTTTCCTCGACACAGGTTCAAAGCTATGGGGTCAGGTGAGGGAAAATAACCTTTTTTCCTTTTAAGTTGGTTATCTCAAGTATTTTGTCACAGCAATGGAAAGCTGACTAACATACCAGGGATACTCTTGGCTCTTCGCTTCATGACCCTCAGAGTCAGGGAGGCCCATGAGAACACTGGGAGAGCCGTCCCCATTCAGTCAGGTCACTAGGGCAAGAGAAAACCAAAGGGACATATGTGACATTACCTCCACAGAGGTAGCAAGTCTAACCTGGAGATATCAATGGTAGAACATTGGAGTTGGAAAGTTCCTCAATCTCTCTAACCTCTACTTTGGACCAGAAAAGGCTGACAGCTTGACTTATCATCATGATAGAATTTTATGCCCTCAAATAATTGCAAAAAGCCTAGCTGTTCCACTAGAAAAATAAATCACCCTAAAAACATAGACTCCATATTTCCCTGACCCCAATATTTGAGTGATGACATCAAGCCTTTGGGTCTGTTTTGGTGAGTCTTAAAAGAGAAAGGAAGTTGTTTTGAAGGGTTGCTTATTGGAAAGCCGAATACAATCATGCTAGCTGCCCAAGCCAATTGTAAAATTGCAGATTTATTATGTTTAGCAGAAATACAGCCCGTATGTTTGAAATATTATCCAAATGACCTGGCTTCAACTTAGAAATCTTATATGAATCGAAACAAGTGAATTAGGGAGGCCTCTTGCCTTCAGCACTAAAGGGTTTGTAAGAGGTGAGTCAAGAACCATTTATAGTAGTGATAAAAGACTATATTTAAGGCTGTAAAAATGTGGCATAGAAGGTCTCAGTTCAGAAGTAAATTCATTTTATAGGCTTGGCGAAGGAACAACTGAAAACTTTTACAAATGAGAGGTATGACCTATCGAGATCTTAAAGATAAAATATGTCAATTATTCCTTGGGACTGGGTACAGTAATTACACCCTTGAATGTTGAAATGTAAATCAGAGCCTTGAAGTCCACAACAGCTTAACTTGACCATGGTACACATGGCCAATGACACTTACCCAAACCATTGTCCAACTGTCACCTTGTGGGCGCAAATGTGCATTAATGGGCTAGACCTCTTGGGGACCTAGCAAGTAACTAGGGAAAACATCAGAGTCCTGTCCAGTTAGCAGACACCTCATCTGATGGGGTGTTATTCTTTTGCTCTGTCAAGAAGCCAGCAATCCTTTACTTGGAATTCTATGTCTGGTTCAAGCTAGAACTAGCTAGAAGTAGGACTTAATGCCTGATTAGGTGTATAATCTCTTGATTATACTCTAATCAAGAGAGCCTTCTTGCCAGGCGTGGTGGCGCATGCCTGGAATATCAGTACTTGGAAGGCTAAGACTGGAAGATTGCCGGTTTGAGGCAGCCTCAGCAACATAGTGAGACCCTCAGCAACTTAGTGAGACCCTGTTTCAAAATGAAAACTAAAAGGGGCTAGGGGTATAGCTCAGTGCTCCTGGGTTCAATCCCCAGTACCAAAAAAAAAAAAAGTGAAAAAGAGAGAGCCTTCTTAACTTTAGCCTCCTATAGACCTCTGACCTCATCAGAGTCGCCAAGTCTCTCTTTGCCCTCACCCTTGATTCCTCCAGCTCATCCTTCCCCAGCACTCTGCACTGGTTGCTACCTCCACCTGGAGCTCTCTTCTTGAGATATATGCAGATGTCTCCTTTTCATCAAATCTTACTTTAAATGTCACCTCCTAGCTGGGCGCGGTGGCGCACGCTTGTAATCCCAGTACTTTGGGAGGCGGAGACAGGAGGATCCGGGTTCGTGGCCAGCCTCAGCTCTCTCTCTCTCTCTCTCTCTCTCTCTCTACCTAGTGAGGCCCTCCACAACTTCGTGAGACCCGGTTTCAAAATAAAGTATAAAAAAATATGGCCGGGGGTGTAGCGCGGAGGTAGAATGCCCCTGGGTTCAATCCCCGGTACTGCAAATAAATAAATAAATAAATAAATAATAAAATACAATAAATGTCACCTCCTGAGAGCCATCCCTGCAGCACCAAATCTAGCCTCCCTTGCTCTTTCTCTGTCTACACATACACACGTGCACATGCGTGCACATACACACACACACACATACACATATGCACGTCAATCATCCTATTTTAATTCTGGCAGATCATAAGTAATTATCTGATATTTTAACTTTCTTACTTTTAAAATGTGTGTGCTATATTTCTTCCATCATGTACACCATAACTTCCAGGCAGGCAGAAAATCAATCTCTTTACTCACTGTCATATAATCTGCACATCAAATCACTCTTACCACATGCAGGTGCTCAATCCATAATTTTTTAAATGCATGCATGGCAGAGTCCTGACAAGGGAATCTATGAGGAATGGTTTGGAAGAGCTCTAGTGGAGAGTGGAAGAGCTGGCCTCCGGGCCCAGAGCTGACCTTAGCAAGTCACTTGGTGCTGGTCTGAGGACCTCACATCCTCATCTGGAAGCAGAGGAAGTAGAATGGGCTCAGCAGCTGCCACCCCTCTGCTCTGTGAAGCCCATCCTCTGCCCCACCATCCACAACTCCCAGCTGAGCCCGGCAGCTTTGCTTCTATCTTTTTCCGGTGCTTGATCTAAGAGAAGGAATCGTTAGCACTTGGTGTTCATTTAAACCACATGGTTTTCTTCTGATTTATAACTCCATCTGATGCCCACTGCATCATGCCTGCCCATTTTCCAGACTTTCAGAATGACAGCTTTCAAAATTAGCAGAAAGATAGAAAATGTTTTCGAACTTCCCTTTAGGTGACTTAAGTGCAAGTCCTGATCAAAGAAAGTACAATTTTCAAGTAATCTACTGGTTTTAGATGATACAATTCTTGGACACTAAGACCCTAACTAGCACAGTGCTTAGAAATACCCATCCAGTCATCTAAATAAGTACATTGCCTCAAAAAAAAAAATGGTAAAGCCCTCAGCAGAATAGTTAGATGAATAAAACAGTCAATCACAAAAATAATTATATATACTTGCTACATGTAAACAGAGTTGGCAATAAGGAGTCCACAGGAGGGATCCTGGTGGCTTGGGTAAATCACAGGTGTCCCCAAGTGTTTCTAGTTGTGTGTCTATGAAGTTCCCCTTGCAAATTAATCTCTTTCATACCATTGTTAAAGGAAGTTGGTGTTCATGGTGGTATTTTAATGGAAACTGAATCCCATTCCCTTCCATTCACATGCCAATAGACAAGCAATAGTGAAGCTTGCCCCTAGTCCCTTCTATCAGCGCCAAATATCTTAGAAAAATACTGGAGATTCCTAAAATGTATCAATGCTTTGGAAAATCGCTTCATCACTAAGAGGGAACCCTTGCACGCTTAGGCAGCCACATGTACATCTCTTGTTCGATAATGTCTCAAGAACTAGGAATGAAAGTAGCAATGGTCTTCCTGTGAGGCCGGTGGCTTCCCTCAAAGCAGAGAAAGAGATGCCAGACATTCTCTTCCATGTAATTTTTAACCATTAGAAAGATTGGGAGATGCTCTTTCATTGAATCCCTTTGGACTAACAACGGAGCCCATCTGGAGCACAAAAGCTCTAAACCTAAGAAAGGGACAGCATAGCTTCAGGGCACCTTCCCCATTCAGGGGAGCTAATAAGGAAAAATGCTGAATTACTATGATTACCCATGACTTGAAAATAGCTTATAACTTGCCAATATGAATGAAGGCTCCCGGAGGGCTGTGAAATGCCAGGAAGAACAATGGCTTTGGAGACAGAATCTTTGTAATGTCTCAGAGAAGCAACTCCGGCAGACTGCAAAAATGGCCAGCCTTATAAAATGCAGCTCTTACACTAAGTGAACCCTGAAAACGGGTCCTGGGGTGTCCCCGTGCCATAGAGAAGAAGAATAGAAGAGCTTTCACAAAACAATCAGGCTCATAAACTTGAAATGAAGGGGAGGGATAGCCAGCAATTACCCAAAAGAATCATATACTAAATAAGCAGCCAATTTAAGGTATTTCATGATGGGGTAAAGCTCTCCTCAAATTCCTTAGATAATTGTTAGCCCGCTGTCTACTTTATGTGTTATTGTGTGGACTTAATCATACTGTGAAATCTCTTTTGTATTCAGACTGAAGTGCCACTGGACTCTGTTAGGATGGTCACATGAGGTTCATTAGGAGGAAGAGCCTGGCTTTGTAGAGACTGGGTGTTTGACTGTTCCCTGGAATCTTTTCTCCCTTATCACAAAGCTCCTGTGTTAAGGCCATTGTGCGCACTAAAACAGAACATCTCCCAGCCTGGGAGGACATAATATCTCAGTGGTAGCTGCTTCATTGGCCAAGTGCTAAGCTTTTGCTTTTATTTTTATTATTACAATCGTTTTGTTTCCGCCATGAATCGTTCAGATTAAGTATGACCACAGCCTAAGTTCTCAGCTGATGGCCAACTTTTCCCTTTATTTACTGTAGCTTCAGGACAACTAAGATTTATTTATGAATTTTTGTTCTCTTTGGGAACAGATACACAGAGAAAGGGCTCTCAAAAAATGATGAGGAATGCCTCTTTTGTTCAGTAACACATTATGCACCCTCACAAAGCCCACACACATGGATCACACACACACATACACACACACATGCTTGTGGTACCCCATGATGTTTGAGTCTGGGACTGGAGGGGTGGATAGACTGATTTGTGTCCGACATCAGGACATGTGCTGTTGATCGTTGGGAAAGCAAATAACATGGAGTTATTTCTAATCCTTCACTGCCTTCACTAGATAAATCAGCTTCGTGCTCATACAGCTGCTTCTTTCTTTCTTCTTGCTCATAATTCGTAGCTTTCAGATCAACATTTTACGTTTGAGAGATCTTGAAAAGTGGTCATGTTGAAAAAATGTGTAGAGAGGGTCTTTCCCTTTTTTTTGCCCAACCCACCGCACACATATGCACACACAAACACGCTCGTCACCTGGAGATATGTTTCTCCATGTGGGAATTAGAATTCTCTTCTTATTCTAAATAATACTGAGTGCTATGTTAAAGCCCACAGTGTCAAAAGCCATTGCATAGTTGTCTGGTGATCACCTGCATAGATTTGTATAGCTCTTAGTCATAGTCAGTGCAAACATACTTCCTGATTACTTACTGTGTACAGTTTTGATCTTCAAAGGACTGGAAACACTGGGCTCCAAAAAAACTGCATTTAGTTCTCAAGCTACTACTAACTAGCTGTTTGGCTTTGGTCGCGTTCCTGAAAATTGGGGAGGGGTAGAAATTGAACATGATTAAGAGCCCTCAATTCAAATATGTACAGATGCGAGTCAGGTGTGAAAGTCACGTGGACCAGCAGGCAGGGCTGAGACCTATGGGAACATCTCCATCTGCAGAGTCACTTGTTCCTCAGCCGCAAGCCATTGCTGGCTGTAGAACTTGAGATAGCCCAGACTTTTGTGAAATATTTTATTTATTTTATTTTATTTTATTTATTTTGGTGCTGGGGATTGAAGCCAGGCCCTCATGCATGGTAAGTATGCATTCTGCCACTGAGCTATACCCCACAGCCCAAATCTTTTGATTTCTTCCTTTTTTTGGTACTGGGGATTGAACCCAGGGGCATTCTACCTCTGAGCTATATCCCCAGTGCTTTTTATTTTTATTTTTGATTTTTGAATCAGTGCTTTTTATTTTTATTTTTGAATTTTGAATCAAGGTATCTCTAAGTTGCAAAGGGTCTCACTAAGTTGCTGGCCTTGAACCTGTGATCCTCCTGTCTCAGCCTCCCAAGTATTGGTATTATAGGTTTATAGGTGTATACCACCACACCTGGCTTTTCAAATCTATGGGTTCATGTGTGTGTGTGTGTGTGTGTGTGTGTGCATGTGTATGTTACTGGAGATTTAACTCAGGATCATTCTACCTCTGAGCTATATCCCTAGCCCTGTTTTTATTTTGAAACAAGGATAGATTTTTTTTTCTGTATTAGGGATTGAACCCAGGGCCTCACACATGCTAGGCAAGTACTCTACCACTGAGTTACATCCCCAGCCCTAATTTCTTTGAACATAGTATGGGTCAACACTGTGCTGGCCAAACAAATCATTTCTGCAAACGAGATTTCAGTCATCCACTTCTGAACCGTGGCCCTCTCAGGTCTCACCTTCCCTATTTTGGGTGACATTTAGGGCCATCCAGCAATTGCCATACAAACCAAGCATTCAGAGGGGTGTGTGCACCCTGGGGAAGATGGCCACTAAGTCCTTCCCGGTACCAAATGACTAAGATGTGTGCTGGCCACTCATCACAGTTTCAGCAGGTCCAAGTGCTACTAGTGAACACTGAGACAGGATTGCTGACTTCCAAGGAGAAGCTTAAAAGGAAGACTAAGGGAAGCAAAGCCCCATTTTTAACTACAGGGCATTTCCAGCCAGTGGTATCCATACGGAAGAACAAGTGGAGGGTTTTCTGTATGATTTCCCACACCGCTCTGGAGACTTCACAAAACCTCCCTTAGCTGTAATAAAGAAAGCACAGAAATACAGAGAAAGGAGCAAGCAAATCGCACCTAGTGTTCCACAGAAGTCATCAAAGAACTCGAGAGAAAACATATAACGATACAAACCCACCGAACACAGCACAACTCTCAGATCAAGAGAAACATTTTTGAAGAAAAGTATTTCCAAAATCTGTGAAGTTTTAAAAAGGTAGAACAATAGGCAAAGGGGCCAGACCTGGGGGAAAGGATAGATTCTCTGACTGGTGCTTCCTGATTAATGAGTAGAAAGTGATCCGGTTGCCATGGAGACCTGGAGATACACAAAAGAAAACATCACTTCCTTAACATATGCCTGATGATGAATAGGCAGAGTTTTTCAAAATATCTTTTTTAAAAACATGAGAAACACACACACACTCTCTCTCTATATATATATATTTTTTTTTATTTAATTTTTTAGGAGCAAATCATACAGGATGGCTCTTAGATTTTTTTCTTTTTTTTTTCAGATAACAGGATGTATTTACAAAAAAACTAGTATACTTCCACAAACCAGCAGTTTGGGCAAAAAGTAATGACCAGAAAATATGTCTATTGGAGAATAAATTTTGTTTCTCAGCAGTTTTGTTTCTGTTTAAGCAGCAAAGGAGATAAATGATTATTTTCCTGTTTTCCTCTTTTCCAACAAATATATTTATTTGGAGAGTTTCCTTGGATGCGGAGAATGTGACATGAACCCCAGAAAGTCAGGAAATGAAAGGTTACGCTTGCTGTAACCTTCCCTTGTCTGACTGAATGGGGAGGTAATAAAAAATATGACTTCGGTGGGACTGCACGCCCAGTCCCTTCGGCTTCTCTAGCCTGGCTCCTACAGCACCAGACACTTATTTCAGAATCCAAAGGATTGTTCCGTTTTGCCCCAAGCGATTCGACTTTGGCACAGCATCCTGAAAAGATTGGAGATTCAAAGCAAGGTCTTAAAATGAAAACTGCAGTGATTAAATATCTTGGGGACCCCTTAGGTGAGAGACAGAGGGATGTTAATTGAATGATTCGGTTAAACTGTTGGCACAATGCTATTGACACCAGGCCCAGCTGAAGGGTCGCAAGATGTTCTTTATCTGAAAATGTGATATGGGCTTTTGCTAACCAGTAGGAGGTCAGTGATCTTGAATAGCATACTAAGGCTGAACCATACTTCTTTTTTTTTAGAGTAGGTATGTGAATATTTTTATTAAGCAAGAATATGTAATCTTAAATAGAGGCAGGATAGAAAGGAGACAGAAATCACTAGGATTCCATAGGAGCAATTCTCAAACCTGCACTTGTTAAACAAATAACCAAGTGTTTTAGTCAGTTTTCCATTGCTATTATAAAATACCAGAGGCTGGGCACTTTTTAAAGAAAAGAGCTTTGTTTATCTCACAGTTTGGGAGGCTGGGAGTCCAAGGTCAGGCAGTGCAATTAATTGATTTGCATCATGATGGGACTTCATGCAAGTGGGAGTGACCAAGTGGAAGGCAGGAAGCCAACCAGCAACGAGAGGCCAGTCTTACTCCCTTATAACTCACTCTTTTGGGAACGAACTGTGAGAACTAAATGTGTCCTTTCTAAGGTCAGTGCCACCAGTGACCTAACCACCTCCCATGAGACCCTACCTCCTAAAGTTCCACCACCTCTATCCTCTAATCTAGTATGATCTCATCTTAACTTGATTACACACGCAATATCCCTACTTCCAAGGTCGCATACATAGGGACCAGGTATTAATACTGGAATCATCTTAAATGACATAATTTAACCCACAAGTTAGTCCCCAGGTCATTTCCACTTTCCAAGTAGTTTTCACTCACAATATAATCATTGTGTACATGATCCCTCATTGGCCAAAACGTCATTATTTTTTTTTGTTTTTATTGGTGCATTGTAGTCTCACATCACAATGAGTATCAGTTTGGTGTTAACATACATGCTCACAGCTCTTGGTGTCCCTTCCCCCTGCCTCCCCCCTACATGTAGCACTGAGAATGATGTTGGTATAATCTCATATATACACATTGTTTATGACAGTAATTCCATGGATTCACTACTTTCTTACCCTTCCCCTTCCCTTGTACCCCTTCCCTTGCACCACTGAGGGTTCTCCATTGTCATTGGAGTCCCTTTTGTGTCCCCACTACTCCCTAAGTTGTGCATATTAATGAAAACAT
>PVJS01020047.1:0-33045 GCA_004027185.1 Glis glis | reverse complement strand
TCATTGAGTCAGACAATTGCTGTCAGTTAAATCTTAGCAAGAGCCATTAGCTGTTCACTCTCTTTGACTAAATACTTCTACTAATATGGATTTGTTATAAGCAGAAAGGCTGGGGTGGGGTCAATTACCACTTATTTCATCTATACTCGGTAAAGTCCAGCATATTATATTTACTTAATCCCAATGAAACTCTGTGAGCTTGGCCTAATGAGGCCCAGAGTGGCCGTGTGATTTGCTAGTGTGGAGTTAGATTGGAACATGTCTTTATGAGGACAAGGCTCTTACTGTCAACATGTCATGCCACAGGAGGAACACATTCCTAGCTCACAAATAAGCTCATGAAATATAATCAGCTCTAGTGAAAATAATTGCAAGCAATCTAAATGGCCAGCATCAAAGAATGAATTTAATTAAATATGGTAAGAGAACGTAATAAAAGGGATGAAGTTATTAACATTATAATCTAATACAGATTCTCCTCAACTTAAGCTGGGGTCACATTCTCATAAACTCATCATAAATGGAAAATACTGGAAGTCGCAAATGCATTTAGTACACCTGTCCTGCTTAATATCACAGCTTAGAGACACATCACGCTGTGGAGCATCAGTTGTTTGCTCTCATAAGCTTCTGGCTGACTGGGTGCTATTGATCCACTGCCGAGCACCACCAGAGAGGACCATCCTGCGTATCATAGCATGAGAAAGAAAAATCAAAATCCAAAGTATAGTTTCTACTAAGCTCATATAGCTTTCCTACCATTGAAAAGTCGAAAGATTATAAATCAAATTATTGTTAAGTTGGGGAACATCTGTATGATAATTATTAAAACTTTTTAAAGAGCATAATAAAAATGAATTATTCAAGCTACATAAAATATGTAAACATGGATGATATATGCTAACATAAAAGATACGCACTTACACATTATCTGTGTATAGATTAGACTGCTACTTGTTACTTAAGATTGCAGAAGAAAACCATTTAGATATAATTTATTACTGTGTGCATTACTGAAGGTCATTAATTTGTTTTTAAAGTTACTTCAAAATATATGAAGCCACTACTAGTTGTTAGTCACCGAGGTTAGTTCTGTGTGCATGTTATTATTAAAAGAGAGTTGCTTTCCTGAAGCAGCTTTTAAGTATATGAAATTCTGTAAGGGCATTTCTACTTTCAAAATGTATTTGCTGCACAGAGCAAAATCTGGATTTTTATAACATTCTTTTTATCCAAATTAAAATCTAGATGGTCTAAATATCTAAGTTGAAAATGAAATAAACTTTTAAATATTTATTCTATTACACTTATTATATAAACTAAAAGTATGTTAATACATTTTAAGAGAACAAAGAAAACATTGATAACATAAATGATACTACTGATAAATTCAACTATATGAAAATTACCATGAATGAAATCAAATGAAAATATAATTGGGAAAAAATATCTGAAGCATGTAAGGCAAATTGGTTTATTATATAAGATTGGACAAATTTGAAGAAAAATTTGACATAAAAGCATAAAGAAAAATATTTAAAACTTCTTGTTTAGAATTTTTGAAGCATAATATGGAGACAATGGAACAAACTCCCTAAGCAAAGACATATTTTCTGAAATTTTTCTTGAACTGATAAAAACAAGCAATTCTTCTCTGAGTTTCAGGAAAAATAAAAACAAATTTCAACCAAACAACCTGTATATAGACGGCCTTTCTTTTCTACTGCAATACACTGAAAAAAATCATCCCAGGTTTTTAAAATGTTCTGAGAAGAGAAAAAAGTCATCAACAAAGAATGGACAATTAGAAGGTAATCTGGCTTCTCAAGATGAAAGACAGAAGGTAGTGAAATTGTGACCTTAAAGTTCTAGATTACTGAATATAACAGTCAACTAGTTTCAGTCTATCTACAAGCTACCTTTAAAAGATTATATATGTATAATATATATAATATATAATATATATTAAATATTATATATTATATGTATTATATATTATATATGTATATATATTTCATTATATATATACATATATAATATATATATTCAGTAGCAAAAAAACTTAAGGAATCAATTGTCCCTTAAGAATAAATGATGAAACTTGGGAAAAAAGGCAGATAGCTTTAGAAGTGACTATAATTAACACATTCTGGGTTTTTAAATTATCAAATTATTTAAAAAATTATGGGGTAAATATAAGAAGTACACACATGTATAACTTTAAAGGGAAAAATAAAATCTTTGGGGAAATATCCCACTAAAAATCCATCAGCAAAAGAAAAAGCTAGGGTATAAAATAAACAGAAAAATCACATATAATAAAAATAATTACATAGAAATAAGACAAAATATCCAGGCTGTCATAATCATAAAGTTGATAGGCTACTTGACACAGTAAAATAAAAGATTACTTACATGACATTTAGGAAAAGATACAACTCTGTTCATGCTCTTTACAATAAACAGAGAAAAGAGAATAATATGCAGTATGACTGTAAGCAAAGATGGAAAAATTATAAGCACAAATCTAATCATAGAAGACTATGTAGCTATATTAATGAGAGGCAAAATAAGTTTAAGTCCAGAAGTTTCACTAGATATAAGGAGAATCAGAACAGAACAATAATATGTTCACTACATTAAAAATATGACAATTCTAGATTTATAATTTATACTACTTTATCTTAAAAATCAATAGGATAAAACCAGGCATGGTGGCATGGCGCACACTTGTAACCCCAATACTTGGGAGGTTGAGACAGGAGAATCACAGGTTTGAGGATAGCCTCGGCAACGTAGCGAGCCTCTCAGCAACCTAGTGAGACCCTGATTCAAACTAAAAAATAAAATAGGGCTGGGGGTGTGGCTCAGAGGTAGAACTCCCCTGGGTTCAATCCCAGCACCAAAACAAAAAAAAAAAATCAATAGGATTTTTTTTTTTAATGGATGTGGTTTGGTTGAAAAGTAAGGCCCAATAAAAATTGAAACAATAGAATCATTTGAAATACAATCTTTGATCAAATGCAACTAAGCCGGAAATTTAAAGAGACATAACCTAAAGCTACACTCTTTTAGAAATTTTAAAATAAACTTTAAAAATTATACTTCTGGCCGGGCGTGGTGGCGCATGCTTGTAATCCCAGTACTTTGGGAGGCGGAGACCGGAGGATCTGGGTTCGCGGCCAGCCTCAGCTCTCTCTCTCTCTCTCTCTCTACCTAGTGAGGCCCTCTGCAACTTTGTGAGACTCGGTTTCAAAATAAAGTATAAAAAAATAGGGCCGGGGGTATAGCACGGAGGTAGAACGCCCCTGGGTTCAATCCCCGGTATTGCAAAAAAAAAAAAAAAATTAGACTTGAAAAAATCAGAGTCAAAAGAGAAATCATGATGGATATTCAAAAATACTTCAAACAAAGCAACAATGAAAATACTATGCACCAAATTTTGTGAGAGGCAACTAAATTCCACAATAATTAGATAGCAATATATAGTGTCAAGTATTTAGGTTTGAAAAGAAGAAAACATTACTAAAGTCACCAAATTAAATATGTAGCCCTATTTTAACAAAATAGGAAGAGAATAAACTCAAAGGTAAATAAAACAAATAATAAATATTAGAGTAGAAATAAAAAGAAAAAAGTTACATCATCATAGAGAATTGAAAGTATGAAAGTTAGGTCATTGAAAAAGACTAGTAAAATGAACAAAAGAATTTTGGCAAGATTGAATAAAATCAATGAAGTAATATATAATATACAAGCTGGGCGTGGTACACACCCCTCTAATCCCAGTATGTGGCAGGCTGAGACAAAAGGATTACAGGTTCAAAGTCAGCCTTAGCAAGTTAGTGAGATTCTGAGCAACCTAGCAAGACCCTGTTTCAAAACAAAAATTAAAAGGGGCTGGGGGTGTAGCTTGGAGGTAGAATGCCCTGTGTTCAACCCCCAGTTACACACACACACACACACACACACCATATATATATATATATACATAGATATGGATAGATGTAGATAAAAACACAAACTAGGACTTCTTGTCTCCATGATGGCGGAGCGACTTCCATCATCCATGATGTGAAAGTGACTTCTGTCGTCCATGATGTAGGAGTGATTTCCAGCTGCCATGATATCAGAACGACCTCCATTGTCCCTGATGTGAGAGCGACTTTTGTTGTCCATGATGTCAGAGTGACTTCTGGCTGCCATGATGTCAGAGCAACTTCTGGCCTCCATGATGTGGGAACAGCTTCCATGCTCCATGATGTGAAAGTGACTTCCGGCCTCCATGATGTGAGAGAAGTTTCTGGCCTCCATGATGTGGGAACAGCTTCTGGCCTCCAAGATGTAATGGTGACTTCCAACCTCTATGACGTGGGAGTGGCTTTGGCCACCATGATGTGAGAGTGACTTGTGGCCTCCATGATGTGAGTTACTTCTGTCCTCCATGATGTGGGAGCGGCTTCCAGCCACCATATTGTGAGAGCAGCTTCCATCATCCATGATGTGAGAACGACTTCCGGCCACCATGATGTGGATCAGCCTCTGTCCTCCATGATGTCAGAGTGACTTCCAACCACCAGAGTGACTTCCGTCCTTCATGATGTAGGAGGTGCTTCTGGCCGCCATGATGTCAGAGTGACTTCATGCCTCCATGATGTGGGAGAGGCTTCTGACCTCCATGATGTGAGAGCAGCTTCCATCCTCCATGATGTGAGAGCGACTTCCGTCCTCCATGATGTGAGAGTGACTTCCAGCCTCCATGATGTGGGAGTGACTTCCAGCCTCCATGATGTGGGAGTGACTTCCATGATGTGAGAACGACTTCCATCCTCCATGACATGGGAGCAACTTCCAGCTTCCATGATATGAGAGCAGTTTCCAGCCTCCATGATGTGGGAGTGACTTCCAGCCTCCATGATGTGGGAGTGACTTCCATGATGTGAGAACGACTTCCATCCTCCATGACATGGGAGCAACTTCCAGCTTCCATGATATGAGAGCAGTTTCCAGCCTCCATGACGTGGGAGCGGCTTCCAGCCTCCATATTGTGTGAGCAGCAATCCTCCACGCTCCCTTCCTCCCAGCCGCTGACATTTATGCTTTGGACCTGGTGCTATGGTCTGAAACCTCAGAAACTGTGAGTTCCAATAAATCTTTCCTCCTCTAAAAAATAAATAAATGAACAAAAATAAAAAAATCACTGGGGGTGTAGCTTGAAAACCAAAAAACAAACTCTATATAGTAATAATTTATCTGAGGATACAGCTTATAAGTAAGTAATGTTACCAAATAAAACCATGAATGGATAATAAAACTGCTGAAGAAGAAATGAAAACTTCATATAAATACTGAAGAATAAAATCAATAAATAAAATATATATTCTTAGAGTGAAAAAATAGGTCTAAGTGTTTTTGTATGTGAATTCTACCAAAAATTCAAGGAACAGATCATTCCAATCTTATACAAAGTATTTCAGAGAATAAAATATTAGGAAAACACATCTCATTTTATGAACTTAGAACAAACCTGATATCAAATCTGGAGAAAGCATTAGAAAGGAAAATTATAGGCCAATATTACTTATGAATATAAATGGAACATACTGAGTATATTAGCAACCTTAAACCTAGCAATATATAAAGATATTACATCATAACCAATCTGCTTGTAAGAATGCAAATTGGATTCAACATTAGAAAACTTATTCTCCACATTAGTAGGTAGAAGAAAATTACATAATTATTTCAATAGAAACATAAATAAGTCCGTTACGGAATTCAACAACAATTTGGTATATATAAAAAGAAATTTCTGAGCAAACTAGAAATAAAAACAAACCTCTTCAACCTGACAAAGGGAATCATAGAATCTTCAAATGAATTACTGGAACAAATAATAGAATTTAGCTGTGTTTCTTGATGTAATATCAATATATATATAATTTATTTTCTATATATTAGTACCATTTTCCAGGTACGATATTAATATAGAGATGTAATATCAATATACAAACTCAATTCAATACATAAAAGTTGATTGTACTTGTATATTCCAGTACCATTTTTCAATAAAATCACACATACTCACACCATATCTAGGATCAAAGTGTGCATAAGAATTTAAAGGAGAAAATTATGGAAGTTAACAGAAAAATGAAAAATATAACCTAATACTAAAGAGATAAATACCATGTTACTAGTGACAACATTCTATTTTGTTTTTATTATTATTAGTGAATATTAATTGCACAAAATAATGATTCATTGCAACAATTTCATATATGTATGTAATGTTCTTTAATAACATGCACCCCCCCTATTTCCCTCTTCACCCCTTCCCCATGTTCTCCTCTTTCCCTAATAGTCCCACTTCGATTTTTTTCCTCTAGACTCCACATATAAGAGAAAACATGCAACGCTTGTCTTTCTGAGTCTGGCTTATTTCACTTAGCATGATATTCTTTGGTTCCATTCATTTTCCTACAAATGGCATTTTGTTCATTATTATGGCAGAATAATATTACATTCTCTATATTGTATATATGTATATATATATACACACAATGTAATATTATTACATTGTAAATTGTAAATGTGGTATATACATATATACATCACATTTTCTTTATCCATTCATTCACTGATAGGCGTCTATGTTATTTTTATAACTTGGCTATCGTGAATAGTGCCATGATAAATGTAGGAATGCAGGTGTCTCTATAGCATGCTGACAATGATTAGAATTAGTATGTACCCAGGAGTGGTACAGCTGGATTATATGATAGTTCTATTTTTAGCTTATTAAGTAATGTACATGCTGTTTTTTTATAGTGGCTATATTAGCTTAAATTTTTACCATATGTGTATAAGAGTTCCTTTTCCCATGCATCCTCACAAGCATTTGTTATTTTTAATACTTTTATTGCATTGTAATTATACATCATAATGAGGTTCAGAGTGATAGAAACATACATTTGTTATTTTTTCTTGATAATAGCCATTCTGACTTGCAGTGTAGTTTTGATTTACATTTCCCTGATAACTAAAGATGTTGGACATTTTTCATATATTTATTGGCCATTTGTACATCTTTTTTGAGATGTGTCTTTCAGATGTTTTGCCTATTTATTAATTGGATTACTTGTGATATCTCAAAGTGATTTAGAGAATAGATGTAATTCTAGAAGCATTTAATGGAATTTTTTGGCAAGTTAATTTTAAAATATAAAGGGTTGATTAAAGGGACAAAAATGCCAAGATATTTCTAAAGAAGAACCAGCAAGAGATTAATGCCTTCTAAAATATAAATGTTTACCATCACTATATAAAAATAAGGACAATATTTTATGGTCATATCATGAACAGATATATCTGAATCACATCCATTAATACCATGGAAACCTGATGTGTGACAGAGCATCTATTATAGATCTGTGATAAAATGTGGACTAATTATTAAATCATGTGGAGGGGTGTTTACGTAAAATGGAAAAAAAATTTAAAAAACCTTTATCCAATACCATACACAAAGTAGAATTCCAGATGGATCAAAATGTGAAAGTACAACTTTATATTTTTAAAAGGATAGAATATTTAACTTCAGTCTTTAAAAAATTCATAAACAAAAATGTAAAACTCAGACTATAAGAGAAAAGCTATATTAAAAGTAAGATCTTTCTTTCAAAAGATACTATATAATGACTGAAAAGAGAAGGCACAAACTTACAAATGATATTTGCAATACATAAACGAAGTAAAGGGTTAGTATAAAATTGATTTAAAAATCTTATAAATCAATAAGAAAAGACAACCAGTTTATTACAAAACTGGGCCAAACATGTGAACAAACATTTCAGGATGGAGGAAACACAAATGAACCCCAAAACACATGAAAATATCCTCAACTTTATTGGCGATCAGAGAACAATTAAATAAAACCAACACTTTTTACTTATCATATTGAAAACCATTGTAATAGCTGGGAATACTTTGGAAAACAAGCAATTTACTCCTAAGGAAATGCATGGCCTTGAGTAACTTCTTGATGATGATGATGATGATGATGATGGTGATTTGGTACTGGGGATTGAACCCAGGGACTTTCTACCACTGAGCTATATCCCCAGCCCTATTTTATTTCTTTTTAAATTTTGAAACAGAGTCTCACTAAGTGTAGAGGGCCTCATTAAGTTGCTGAGGCTGGCCATAAACCTGCAATCCTCCTGTCTTAGCTTTCCAAGTACTAGGATTACAAGTGTGCGCCACCATGCCCAGCTAGCTTTGAGTAACTCTTCTATATGAAAATCAAGAAAGATATGAGATAATATCTATAATAGCTTGCATTTAATAGTAAAAAATGTTCATCAATAATGGGATGTATAAACATATTTTAGGCTGTTTATTCCATGGAATACTACGTAAGAGTGAAGATGAATAAACTCACTTCACATATAACAACATGAAAGAATCTCAAGTTAATGGGTGAGAGAGGCAAATCATCACTGATTGTGTAGAATGTGGGATAATATGGGGTATGGAATTTAATGCTCCAAATAATCTAAAACCAAATAATGCATATTTTAAGGTTATGTACATATGTGATAAAATTGTAAATAAGTAATATAAAATTATTAGCACAAAAAAAGTGAATTTCCCCTGAAGATGATAGAACTTCTGCAGAGGGACATCTGGAGCCTTCAAAGTATTCCTTAGGCTTAGTGTTAGATACAAGGGTATTCGTTTCATTTTTTAAAATATACTTTTATTGGTGCATTGTAGTTTCTCATCATAATGTAAATCATATTGACAGTGACATACATGCACACAGCACTTGTTGCCCCCCCAGCTCCTTCCCCATCTCCCCCTTCCCCATCCTGAGTACTGAGATTGACATTGGTATTTTCATGTATGTACACAAAGCCAGGGATAGTGATTCCATCATTGATCCTCACTCTTCCCCCTCCCCTTCTCCTAGACCACCTTCCTGGCTCCACTGAGGTTTCTCCTCCATTATCTGGAGTCCCTCTGCTATCCCAATTACTCCCTAGCTTCCGCATATTAGAGAAAACATATGACCCTTCACTTTCTGTGACTGACTAATCTCATTTAACATAATGTTTTCCAGGTCCTTCCATTTTCCTGCAAATGACATAATTTTGTTCTTCTTTATTGCTGAGTAGAAATTTTACTATATCATATATATATGTATATATGTATATGTATATATATATATACATACATATACATATATATGTCCTCTTTTGGCATATTTCTCAATTACAAAGTGAAACAATTAATTTTCAATTCAACCAAAACTTGTTTTAACCTATTAAACTGTAACCATTAGAATTATTTGTTTTGTCTCATCCTAAATACTAACAGTTTAGTACAAAGCAACAGGAAAGGACATTTCCCTTAGTAACATGATACTCTTCAAGGATCTCCCTGGAGTGCCAAGACTTCCAGACTTAGAGAGAAAAGATGTAGGAAAGAAAATTAACCATTGTATTGGGTACCTACCATCTACCAGGTATGTTTAATAATCTTTACAACTATTTCATCTAACAAACATACTCACCTGAGATGTTATTAGTCCCATTTTATTCTCTAGGAAAGAGAACCGAGGGCCATCCATTTATGGGGCTGCAATTTGAGGATCAGGTAGTTTCTCCTCAAGCCCCTATTTTCCTTCACCCCTTTTTATAGGTTTAGCACCCATTTCTGACTCCTGAGACAGTGAGCTTATTGAGGCAAGAACTGTCATTGCGTGTTCTCATCCTTTAATTCTGGGCACAAGATGAGGCTTGGAGTCTGCTCAGTAAATGTTCAATTAATGATTCATTATTGCTGAAAGCTTTGGGATTGACACTTTGGGCTCAAGTATTCATTGTGACTCATGATGGCCAGAAAAGGAGAGGAACATTTTAAATTATTGGATTCAATGTTTTCACATTGCAATTAATTAAACTGAGATCTGACCTGTTTACATGGCATGTCCACAACAGTCTACCCAAAGAACAAAGTGGAAAATCCACCTCTTCCACTCTGTTCTCGTCTTCTGGCTCACACAATTCCTTCTGTGGATTAGCTACTTTTCCCTATCAAGTCAGATGGATTCGGTTTAAAAGTTTAGTTCAGATCTGTTTGTCCGATCCATTCCCTGACTTAGGTGTTTTCCTTAGTGAATAGAGCTAAGGACATTTTAATTAATTTATTATGTCCCTTCAATTAGGGGACCCAATTAATAATTGAGATGGGTTTTTAATTGGTTTATGTCCTCTAGGGTATCATATTAATAACATAAATAAACTAACAGGTTTGCATTGAATTAGGATCCATCTATATGCATATCTGTTGCCTCCCAATACATTATCTATTCTTAACCTCCAAAATTGAATGAAACTTTTTAAACAAAGACAGACTGATGCACTAGTTGTTGTTGTTTTCATTTCACTTTGAGGCAAGGTCATAGTATTTTCTGGTTGATATAAAAAAGGTTGGTGTTAAGTGTATTTTTCTCACTGGATTCATGATCCTCCCAGTTTTCCTGGCCAATAATGTTGAAATAACCATTGTGTCACCCTCTTCTTCAATCATCTATCTTCTAACCCATAGGCTTCTGTTACTTCAGAAATAGGAAGATCCTTAGAGATCATTTGTTTTTAGACAGTGAAATTGGAAATGAGAGAGGTTCCCTGGCATGCCCAAGTTCACATAACAAGCTAGTAGTGAGGGCGGTGGTCTCTCTTGAGATGTCTTGTGGATATTTATCTCAAATGCTATTTAGCTTGGCTCTCCCTCTCCCTTTGGTATATTGTCATCCTGACTCACTTCACACTTGGATTAGTCTTTCCTTCTCTTGAGAATATCCAAATGATTTATTTTAGAGAATGTGATGGTTAACCGGATTGTCAACCTGAGTGGATTTTGAAACACCTAGGATTATATGAATTTGAGTGTGTTAATGAGATGATTGGCATGTGGGATAGTAGATTGAAGGGGAAGTTTCGCCCTGAATGTCGGCAGCACTGTGCTGATAGGCTGGGGACCCGGATGAAAGGAAGGAGGAAAGGTGTGGGGGCATGTGTGGTTTCTCCTAAGGAAAGCCTGTTTGCTTTCACCTGGGATATTGGCCTTCAGCCCTTTTTGCTATTCAAACTGGACTTTCACCAATGTTTCTCCCAGGAGTTTCTGACCTTTCCATCTTGGACTGCATTATCCGTCGCTCCTGTTCTGAGACTCTAGCTCTTGGACCACTCCACCAGCAGCTGGTTCATCCAGCTCTCCATGTGTAGGTGGCCACTTGGGACTACACTGTTTTGGACTCTGAGCTGATTTGACAAATCCCCCTTTATAATATACATATCCTGTGAATTCTGTTACTCTAGAGAACCTTGACTAATACAGGGAAAAAGTAAAATTTCCATCTATTATTCTCGGCCCTTGGCACAGTATCAGGCTCAATGATATCTCTATTACATGTTATTTGGAGTTGACTGCCCAGAGACATCTAGCATTTCCTCCTGCCTATAGCATTAACTCCATTCTAGGAGACTGAGCTTTTCTTACATGGCTAAACAAATCCCTTTGTAACATACCTACATCAAACTCCTCCTCTTTCAAAGATGTCAACAGAATCAGATTTTGTACATTTGGGTGCACACCTTATCATTTCTCAGTGAAGGCTGGTAGAAGGCAAAGGTTGCCCCTTTATCCCTATTTTTTCTTGTACATAATTCATGCTTGCTAGTGCATCAATGAATGCCTGTTGAATCTCTGGAGGCATCAGTGCGAATGACGACAACAATTACCTAGCACCATGGATATACGTCTTATATGTGGTCTTGTGGCATCGTTTCCACATTCTTAATTTGAGAATTCCTTCTATTGTAGACATGGTCTACAACATAGATACTACTTTTTTCTTTTTCTTTTTCTTTTTTTTTTTTTTGTGGTACTGGGGAATGAATCCAGGGGCATTCTACCTCTGAGCTATACCCCCAGCCCTATTTTATTTCTTTATTTTGAAACACGGTCTCACTAGGCTGCAGAGGGCCTTACTAGGTAGCTGAGACTGGCTGTGAACCTACAATTCTCCTGTCTCAGCCTCCCAAGTACTGGGATTACAGGTATGCGCCACCATGCCTGGCTTAGATAGTACTTTTTCAAAATAAAGGACACAGCTCGCCCAACTTTCCTTATAGCTAGCACACAGTCCTACGACCCAGGCTCTATCAATCAGAGGCCTCAAAGGCCTAGTGATGCAGAAAAGAAGGGATGGAGAACTCCTTTCTCTCTACAGTGGCAGCAATAAATTCAAGTTCCTCAGAGATGGCAAGTTCTAAGAGGAGGTCAGTGGCCCCTAATCTTCAGTGATGGGGGCACTGGTATCCTTGCTTTTCTCCTCAGATGAGTTGCTGAAAAATTAACAGTGCACCTGGCTCTCTGGCCTGCCCAATGAATTCATGGGCTACTCAATATCTTTTCCACAAACTTCTTTTCTTAATAAGCCAGAGTCAGCTTTTGTTGCTTATAATATCGAATTTGGACTGATGCAGTAATAACAATCACTGCTATAATTTATTGAGTATCTGATAAGTTTATTAAGCAGCTTCAACTTCCCAAATATAACAGAAAACATATAATGGGCTCATCTGAAAAGACAGTCGACATGTAATAGAATTGACTATTATGAAAAAACAAAAATTATAAAATAAGTCACATTTTTCCCCTTCTGTCCAGATTGCACAAAAGAATACCAGGCACACTCATTGTTTCAGAAGGGCTGCAGGAGGTAATGGTAACACATTCTTTTAGGTTGTAAATTACATCATCATTCCTCCAGGGCACAAAGGTGTTCACTAGCCGCCAGCTCCCCTGGGCACTGAATTCTTTCCTTTGTGAACTCACCTTCCCTAATCTTTAAGGTCAAGGTTCCTTGCTTTTGGCACATCTTAGCTGGGTAAAAGGAAGCAGTCACATACCAAAATTTAGACAGCATGACTGGGAAAATCATCCCTCTGACCCTGAGGGACTGTTTCCCTCAAAATGTACTGAATTAGATGCAAGTATAAAAAACACTGACTTTGTCCAATATGAGTCTCATTCCATGTTCACAAGTCTCCGGGGTGGGCACAGGTAGTGTCATCCTCCGTGTACAAATGAGGTTTAGCAAGGCAAAATCCAGGTCACAATTATATAGCTCAATGTTAGCAGAACTAGGATTTAATTTCATGTTGCTCGAATTCAACAGCCCTTATTTTGCTTCTGAAAATGCTGTCTTGCAAGGAAGGCCTTCCCTAAGAAGTTTTCCTGAATACTCTTCTCTGTTTCCTCCCTGGACCCTATTGAACACGTTCTCCTTTATGCTTTGGCTATGATACACAACACTTTACCTTGATCTTTTGTTTACAGGTATGGTTCCCTGGCTGGACTGTGAGTTTCTGAGAGCACAGATTAGGCCTGATTCATCTTTGTTTCCAGGTTCCTAGAAGAGTGCACGGATTATAGTAGTTGCTTGATAAATATGTATCACGAGAATGGAGGGGTGAATAAAACAGAGAGAAAGAACATCCACTTTGAATAAGTAACCATGAAATATTCACCTAGCATTCCCCAACAACACACAACTCAGAGTCTAGCTGGCTCCTTAAACCAGAAGGAATTCACTATGGTCCACTTGGGAGAAAATAACTACACTCTTCTAGATCATTACTCAAAACCCCGACTACTCAAAACAGTCCAATGCGGCTGGCAGCCTGGGTCCCTGCGTACCTCACATACCACCATTTCATTACTGAGAAGGGGGCCGGGAGCCACACAACCAAAGCTTAGTGCAGAGGTCCAATGGCAGCCCTGCTGCTCTGTGGCTGCCAGGGGTCCTTGCCTGGGGCAGGACTTCTCGATATATAGAACCTGAACTGACAGTCACCAGCAGGGTGGATCAAGGAACTCTTCCAAGGGTGAGCCACTTCCTTGCATTTACATGGTGTCTAGGCCCTGGGAGTTGGCATGGAACCCGTAATGGTTGCTGTGCCATTCAGGGGATTAAATGTTGCAGCCATTATGATCATGTGGAATTAAAATCAAACTAAGAAGAGCCCGTGGAATCCGACTGCACTGCTTTCCACTTGGTGGAATCTAGTTTGTAATTTTAAGTTCAAGAAGAATATTGCTCCTTCCTTCCTTCCTTCCTTCCTTCCTTCCTTCCTCTTCCTCATCCTTCTCCTTTTCTTTCTTATTTCTTTCTTTCTTCCTTTCTTCTCTTTCCTTCCCCTCCCTTCCTTCCTCCTCTTTTCTTTCTTTCTTTCTTTCTTTCTTTCTTTCTTTCTTTCTTTCTTTCTTTCTTTCTTTCCCTTCTTTCCTTCCTTCCTTTCTTCCTTCCTTCCTTCCTTCCTTCCTTCCTTCCTTCCTTCCTTCTCTTTCCTTCCCATCCTTCCCTCCATTCCTCCCTCCTTTCCTTCCTTCCTTCCTTCCTTCCTTCCTTCCTTCCTTCCTTCCTTCCTTCCTATGAGGTGGCCATGTGGGGGGCAGGGGAGTACACATGCTTTAAATTCTGCAAGTCCAACATCTAGTTTTGGTTTCCTCTCATTGGTTGCTGACTTTTGGAAAGTTACTTCCATTACTCAAGGCTCAAATTTCCCTTCTGCAAAATGAATATTACAATATCTCCCCCTCATTCTGCTGGTAAGAATTAAGTCGAATGATACACATGAAGTCTCTCCTGCCTGATAGGAGCTGATAGGAGCTTAGCGCCCTTGGGGTTTATGCTTTATCTCTTTCTTAGTTATCACTCGTTTCTCTGTGACCTCCTCACCCTTCATTGCAGCACAGGCATCCTTGGGTTACACTGGGGGAGGCCTGCAGGCCTTTCTGAAAGTAAAGACAGAGACCAAGGAAAAAGGAAGAATTGATGAGATAGGTAACTAAAGGCTACCTTCAGGGATGGACATTCTACAGGCAGGAGAAAGAATCCCTCAAGGACCTGAACCACTAAAACCCCTGTTCACCAAGGAGGTCATGTTGGAAGGACCCTGTTTCCCTTAAAGTATTTCTCCATCTTCAGAGCCCCACGTCAGAGAAAGCCATGTGATGTTCCCTCCTCTGTGTGAGGCTGAGACGTCACCATTAACCTTGCTACACACATGGAAAGGACTTTGATGACTTGAGAGTGCCTTTCTAAGCAGTGCCTTCCCTAGGGGTCTTGGGCCATAAACAGTTTGTGTAGAGAAAATGGAACAGATTACCTCATTTCTCATTTTCCTCTGTGTGAACTCCCTCAGCTACTCAGGGAGTTTGGTAAAATAATCTTTGAAGTAGGGAAGTTGACTGGGGAGGGGCCTGGTTGCTTTTAGGTAAATAAATATTAGGGATCTTTTTTTGTCAGTAGTTGTTCTATTTTAATATGTCTGTCTGTCTGTCTGTCTGTATGTATGTATGTATGTATTTTATTTGGTGTGTGTGGTACTGGGGATTGAATTCAGGGGCATTCAACATCAGAGTTACACTCCTAGCCCTTTTTATGTTTTGTTTTGAAACAGGGTCTTGCTAGGTTGCTGAGAATCTTGCTCAGCTGCTGAGGCTGGTCTTGTCGTGTGCTCCTCTTGTCTCAGTCTCCCAAGTATCAGGTTTAGAGGCGTGCACCACCATACCTGGCTAGCTGTTCTATTATAGAATGAGACCCAGGCCCATCCAAAGGTACAGTTGACTGGCTCTTTACGTGTATATTAATAACTCCACGGGAGAATATTATTTTGCATTCCAGACGAAGGATTTCTTTCCATAGGTTTGGACAGTGGTTTATACTTCTTCGATTTCTCTATCCACAATGATGCCATTGGATCCTCTGAGTCACTATAAAGTTGGGCAGGGCACATAGCTCCAATTTACAGATGAGAATAATGAGGCTCCAAGAAAAGACCTCTGTCCATGAGGGTGTGGCCAACTCAGTGTCGACAACAGAATCACCATTGACCCCCGCTCACCAGGGGCTAATAGGTTTTGTAGGACCCAGAGTTTAATTTTTCATGAAAAAGAGTGGCAAACTATTCTACTTTGTAAATATTATAAAGCATGTGACTGAACAAACACCTTCTGAGGACCTTTCCTGGGGCCACAGACAAGGCCTGGGCGAGTCAGAGCCTGGAAGTGAGGGTAAGCTTTGGTTTTACAATAAATCATCTCTGTTGCCTGTAACAAGCTAGCCAAAGAGCTGCTCCTGGCTCGACTCACATGCTCAATAACTAGTAGTCATTTCAATTAACCTCATTAGCTTTATGTCATCTCAACAGTGACCTAGAGATATATTTTTCAAAGTGGGCCATTGGGTGGCCTGAGTAGTTCACGTAGGCGCTCACTGCTGACGTCAGAGCATCTCTACTCCCACCCAGCCACCATGCTTTTCCCTCCTGCAGCCCTGGGTGGCCCTCTTTCCCCAGGACTTGCTCTGCTTGGCCACCTGCTCAAGCCCCCTGACTTGCTTTCAGAATTAAACATAACTGTTCACCACAGTGCTGAGAAGCTGATTCAACCACGGACCTTCCCCACCCTGCCCCTGCTTCATTCTTTGCTATCTCCACACATTTTTAGAAATTTCTTTTATCATTTTGTTCCCAGAACTCACGACTCCATTTTCCTCTGGCTCTCCTTTCACTGCTTTCAACAATGACTCTTTTATTTTCGGAGCCCCGTTGGAAGCTTCGTAAGCACCCATCTGCCTTTTCCACGGGGAGTGTTGTCGTCAACTCTCATTTGAATTTCACGTGGCCTGTGCTGGGCTCTGCTGGAGTCAGCAGAGTACAGAGAACCTGCAGTCTACGAGGAGCTGGGAGATCCGAGTTCTTAACTTGTACCTGCTCCTGTCTTCTTTTTTAACCTTGTATGATATTCTTGGCTTTTTGTATTCTGTCAATAATAGAATCACACTGCATCATGTTAAGAGGAAACTTGAAGTCGTGCTTCCAATTCAGGTTGCAACAGACAACCACAGTGCAATTTTTTCTTAAAAGCTGAAGATTCCTAGGCTCAGTCTCAGATCTTATGAATTCTGGAAAGGGACAGTCACTGAAATGCCTCCTCAAACATGACCCATGGCCAAGAAAGCAGATGTCGGTTCCAATATGCCACAGATAAGTCAGGAATGTAGGGACTCCTTGATTTTTTCCTCCTTGTACAGAAGGGAATGCATGATTATCAACACTCTGAGAAAGGAGAAGAGAAGGCTTAGAAACCCCCTTTCATCTAAATCTCAGATATGTATCCAGCTGGACTTGAACTTTGATCTGTCGGCCATGCTCAGCTCTAATAGGGCACCATTGGGGCCCTGCTGGCCAGACCGCCCAGCGACATGCCTCCTTGCTGAGCTTCCACTGGCCTTGGCAGCAAGACTGCTGGGGACAGCGAGCCTCCCCAGGGGCAGAGCTGGGCTTTGAAATGCCACGGGCAGTGTCCTTGTGCATATTGGGGCACAGGTGAGGCAGGGATCTATGTGGCGCCTACACTGAAATGCCACCACAGAGTCTGTGAAAGATCCAAGAGGGTATCGGATTCCCAAGGCCCCAGCTGGCAGCACTCTGTAGGAAAATCAGATTCCAATGAGTCCTTAGAGGTCACAGGAGGGCACATGACTGCTCCTGGTCAGTGGCAACAGGGTGGCTCAGGACAGAGACAAGAAGGAACAGAAGTGTGACCAGAAGAACCCTACTCCAGTGATTATTTTTCCAGTTTGACCATCATGGAAGGTGGTGTGCTTGTGAGAACTATAGAGAGAGGTGGTCTTTAATCTTTGCAATCACAGTCATGCGCTTGCTCTCTCTCTCTCTCTCTCTCTCATACACACACACACACACACACACACACACACACACACACACATACCTACCTTGAATAAATCAGCTGTCAGCTGACAAACTTCACCAAAGACAGCAGTAAGCAGCCACTAAGAACTGAATGTGTGCACACACCCTGCCACAGGCTCACATACTTGCAGCATACTCGCTGGGCAGAGGCTCAAATTCTAACCAATTAGTAACCTTTTATTAGACTCCTGGCCCTTCGGAGAAAGAACTTTTATGCTTTCTCAAGAGCAGTACACATCACTCTCAGCTAATGTTCGTAGGATATATTAGTAAAGGTGGCAGAAACCACTGCGTATACTACTTCTTAGTATTATTGAAAGACAGATATGGTAAATGCCCTCAAAATCACATACGTGATGGACTGTAGCAAGCTAGAAATGTTCACTATATTTTTTAAATGGAGAGTCCTGGGTATCCCTGAGGTTTGAGAGATCTTAGCTGCAGGCAAGTGAACTTAGTATGAGCTATGAAATGCACTAACCCCAATACAGATACACAGAAGATAGAAAATTCCAAGGTCTTCTGTGTTAAATGACATAACTATGATCATATTGCACTATTATTGGTTCGCATAAAAATCAATCTTTTCTATTAAGCAGTGAGCTACTTGAAGCTCATGGACCGTGGCACGGTTTAGCCAGGGGTCCTGGTGCCTAGCAGTGTGTGCCAGCTATTCTGGAAGGGTTCCTTATGTGCTTGTTCAAGTGCACAGAAGTGTAAATATTGGCAAAAACTTATTCGCAGTGTATGTTTACTACCACATTACATATGTACCTTTTCCAATTGACCTTGCAAATGCAATGCTCTGCAATTGAAGGGGAAGAGAATGCGTGCAGAGGTTTTCCCAGTGTTTATTTTTACATTGAACATCAACTAGGCCCCAAGGCTAATGCCATTGACCTGTAACACGCAGAGAGATATGGTAAAGCAACTGGTCAGTTACTTGGTCCCTGAGCTGAAAGGCCAGGAGGATCCTGTCCTCAATGGGACACTGCCATCTGGTGTATGCCCCAGGTGAGGCAATCAGGAAGAACTGCAGCCAGGGCCAGGAAAGGGGGAGGCAGAGAGAACTCTCCAATCCACACATGGCGCGTCTGTCACTCCAACCATGACTTAAAGACAACAGTAAGCACCCATTTAGTTGGCCTCTTGAGGCTGAAAGAATAAGTTATCCACAGATATGATGGAGATGATATTACACAGGAAGGAAAAGAGCCTCAGTGTCTGCTGTGGGTTCACTCTGGCTATCTCATTTACTCTTAAGTCACCCATCAAAATCATCATAGGAAAGGCGGAGCACATGGAGGACCAGAGAAGTTAAGTAAGTTGCCTGAGTTCATGCAGTTAATAAGTGGCACAGTTAATCAGGCCACTGCTCTTTTCCCCATACCTTGCTGCTTCTATGTTTTCATTTTAACAAGTGGCCTCTTAACAAGAGGAATGTTCTTTTTGTCCATGTGTGTCTTAAAGTAGGGCTAAACGGTTCTCCATGATCAATAAGTACTGCAATGGAGAAGTATGCCTAGAGCTCCTCATTTCTAGTAGTGTACGGTCTAGGTGGAATGAGAGAAATAATCAAATATTGCAGTGAGATAGCACTTAAAAACTCATGCAACATCAAGGCCAAAATATTATTATGCAAATAACATAAGTAAATATTTGCCATTGTTCTATTAAGAAATGCAGTAGTTTTAGTGTCTTGCTGAGCCATAATGGAACCTGAGGCAGAGGAAAAACCAATGATACTAATCCTGTCTTCCTTGATTTAAAATTTTGATATTTTTGATGTCCTGTATTTGTTGCATTCGATTAGATTTTTAAATATTATCCTAAAATGATATTTAAGTTGATTACTGTGTTTTTCTGAAGCCTCATTAAATTGTGTGCTGGGAGGGAGTGCCTTACTAGTCCTGTTCTTCATAGCTTTATAGTTGAAAGCGTAGTGAAATTCTTAAAAAATCTTAGTTTGGCACAATGACGGCCAAAGAAACTTCAGCTTGCTTACTATTAGCATAATGCAGGCTGTTTTCTGCATTTGGTGTGCCAAAAATTTGTATTATTATAACAAACTTACTAATGATAAGTTGTTGATAGAAAATAATATGATAATTATTACAAACTCTAATATGCCTTGGGTATTTTCAATGTGTCTTCTATGCTTTACCTATACTGAAGGTTAAACAGAAAATTCGATGAGCTATAATATGTAACATCTTAATTTCAAAGCACAATACACATGTGTTAGAGCTTTTAATCAGAATTACAGATCCTTGTTATGATGAGTACCTCAAGGGACTTTTTGTGTGTGTACATAGTGTTAATACGAAATTTCCTTTTGTGTCTGACTTTCAAATTAAACCATAAAGATCACAAGGGAAATAATGTTTTCTACCAAAACATTGCAAATTTAGAACAACTAAAATGTTTTCCCATAGATTTTCACTAAAAAACAGATTGATGGTGATGGAAAAAGTTGCTTTAAGGAGGACAAATTCATCTTTAGTGGGAAATCGTTGGGACACCTTTCATGTAACAATAAGTCAAGAACAACCTTAAACCACAAGCCATTTCAAATAGGACCTTGTAAAATCTCAAACAAGGGTTAAAAATATTTTAAAACAATATCCCCCAGAAAAGTTCCCTACTGATCTTTGGGGTGTTTGCCCAGAGGGAACAAATTATAAAAATGAAGAGACACTGTCAAGGCATTGTTTTCAAGTGAAGGTTTAATCCTACTCAGCTCACGTTGTATTAATTGTATTTCAGCTCATCATAAGCAGAAACTAAGAGGACCGCACCACAGTAAGTGATTTGCTCCCGGTCCCTAATGCAATGTCACAATCTAGATCTTTCTTCTGAGAAGATTTCACTGAAACTTCCATCCCACACCTCCTGGTAAGAATAGCATTTAATGTTCCATTAGCAAAGTAGAGCATGTGGAAGACATAATGAAGAAAACTCTCAGAAGAACTCAAAGAAGACTTGAGGGAGGGCCCCGTTTTCATATTAATCTTGTGACGAAATCTGAGTCTGGGTAAAGTTGTACAAATTCCTTTGTTATTTATCTGACAGAGTAAGATTTCAGGCAGACAAGGTACTTAGAGCTGAGGAATCAGCTTCCCCCAGCCATAAAGCATGCTAATTGGAAGGTTGTGGGTAGGATTTCTGCCAAAAAGCAGGGAATCTTCTCAAATATTAATGATGCCTTCCTGCCAAACTTTTGAATGTTGTCATGAATCTGGTGGCTTATAGTTTTATGTCACTTCATTGTGTCTTTGATCTTGCTTTTGGTGCACCCTGACGAAGTTATAATGTCCTGTGGTGGGATCCATTAGGTGTAATGCAAAAGTTTGTGTGGGGTGTGTGTATCTGTGAATGGGGCTGGTATCTATGACAGTGGACCAATCCCGTAGCAGTGACAAGAATTACAATAGGAAAACAAGTATTAATGTATGAGTTGAGAAGATGAACTAAGCTTAACAAGAATTTAAATTTGTCTAAACTCAGAGAATGTGGCTGCCATTGTTAGAAAATATAGAAGAGAATGGTAACAATGGCATTGGGTGGTTCATTTGGAGATTACAGAAGTAAATTGCCCAGTAGAAGAAAGAAGAAATCTTCCAAAAATGGTTGGGAATATTTTAATGGTACAGGGGATTGAACCCAAGGCATTCTACCTCCAAGCTACACCCCCAGCCCTATTTTATTTTTTATTTTGAAACAGGGTCTCGCTAGGTTGCTGAGAGTCTCGCTACATTGCTGAAACTGTTCTCTAACCTGTGATCCTCCTGTCTCAGCCTCCCAAGTACTGGAATTACAGGCGTGCACCACCACGCCCAGTGGGAGTTTTTTAAATAGAAGTGTTGGCTGGAAGATGCAGCTGACTATGATCACACAAGTACTGCATGAGATGCTGAAGTTCTCCCAACTTCTTGCTGAGCACCTTGATAGAATTGATACTGTTTCTCCATATGCCTAATTTACTCTGCAAAAGTGGTGTCCACCTTCAGTTTCCAGCAGAAGTTGATTTGGTGGTTGGCAGACATGCACCCTTTGCAACTAAGCACCGCAGAGACCAGAGAAGAGCCTGCAACCTTCCTTTCTGCCCAGGAGGAGCTCAGCACGTTGGTGTGCCATTTTGGGAAGATTTCCAATCTTGGCTATAGATGCCCATTGAAATGCTCTGCCTGAACTGCCTGTTACTCCACAGCTAAGGGCTGCTCCATTCAGCCAATATGGTCAGACACTTGATGAACATTTGGGTTCCTGGCCTTTGTGTTCAGATATTCGTGAGAGTGGTTGTCAACATTGTTCCTTGAGTAAATGATTGTGAAGAGGGTTTCAGTAGATGGGAAGTTTAACTTATTTTGAAAGTTTTCCAGAAAAAAAATTGCGTATGGAATAATGGCATAAGATATAATAAAGCCTTACATTTATATAGCACTGTATAGTTTAATATAATGGTTAAGAGCATAGGAATTGGGGTTAGACTGAATTAGGTTCTTGAGTTATGTTAACACCTATGAAAATCAATTGCTGAAATTCAGATTTCATGTTTTCTTAAGGGCTCTGCCACTTATTAGCTGTGTGGCTTTAGGTAAATATTATAACTTCTCCAACTACCTTATAGGTGATGTGGGGGTAATATGCCTATGAAATAGGCTTAGTTTGAGGATTAATAAATAAGTTATATGTAATATAATATGTGTAAGTATAATTTAACATTGATGCTCCTTGCAAGCAAATAATCAATGGAACATTATAAATCCATTCTGTGTATGGTAAAGACCTTCATTTCAACCCCTTTTTAGTTAGAGATGGAATATTAGGAGGATGGTCTAGGCAAACTTGTCAAGCTAACTGGGCTATAGAAGCTACCTTGAATCTTAAAAAGAATAGAAACAACAAGAAATAACTAAATGAAGTATGTTGTCTTGGTAAGGACCATGTTTCTACCCCAGAAATCAGAGCTTAGATAATACATGCCAGTTGTCTAATCAAGGTGTGACTCAAGTTCATAACCTTGGGGAAATATTAACGTTTCTTATCCTCATCTAAAAAAACAGGAATATAATATTTCCTTCTTCACAGGGTCGAGAAAAATTGGTAAGACAATGATTAAAAAATGTCCAACAACGATCCTGGCATGAGATCAGGTTACTCTAAATATTAACTACTATTATTACACTCAACAGAACCAAAGAGAAAGGAAGCAAAACAAATCATTATTGAATAGCGGCTTCATGTAGGACACTGTCAGGACATTTATGTACAGTGTCCTTTCCTATTTCCCAGCTTCTCTGAGAGAAGGACAGTGTTCTCATCTTTACCAGTGAAATATTGGGGCTCAAAGAAGCTATGGAATAGAGCGTTTAGCCCATCAACTGTTCAAGACATTGATCCAGGTATTGTAGGCACCCCAGACTCCAGAGCTGACTGTAGTGAGTAGATAGACAGCTGATTTGAGAAGTACTGGTAGGGGAGTGGCAGGTAAGGGAGGTGAGGTATGGACCTTGTAAGCCATTATGAGGATTTTGTCTTTAACCTTTAAGAGAATAGGATGTGCAGGGCCTTTAAACTGTTCTAATGTTATGTTAATCTTTTTCTACATATTTTCTTTCTTTTTTTTTTTTGCGGTACCGGGGATTGAACGCAGGGGTGTTCTACCTCCGCGCTACACCCCCGGCCCTATTTTTTTTATGCTTTATTTTTGAAACCGGGTCTCACGAAGTTGTGGAGGGCCTCACTAGGTAGAGAGAGAGAGAGAGAGAGAGAGAGAGAGGAGAGAGGAGAGAGAGAGAGAGAGAGAGAGAGAGAGAGAGAGAGAGCGGTCGTGCGCGCGCGCATGCGTGCTGAGGTTGGCCGCGAACCCGGATCCTCCGGTCTCCGCCTCCCAAAGTACTGGGATTACAAGCGTGCGCCACCACGCCCGGCCATACATATTTTCTTAAGCAACATTTTATTCCATTCAACTTCAAAATCCTGGCTCAGGGTTCACAATCTGGACTCCTAAAGAGGTATTAGAGGACCACAGTAGGCAGTTACTGAGCAAGAAGCCCCCGCATGTATTCCTGGGCAGGTGATAGTGCTCCACTGGGTGCTCCTCCATTCTAACAGTCCTCTCAAATACACAAAAGCCCCCTTGGCTTTCCCAGTGACATGGGCAGTGGGCAAGACCAACCAGAGGAAGGGTGGGGGTAGGAGAGCTTTGCCTTTGATTCTTTGACTAATATCACTTCCTTTTTCATGACTCTCTTTTTCCTGTCCCATAACTTAGACTCCCTTTATGTCTGGTGCACCTAGACACCTCTTAAGATGTCATTGCTTCCTTCCACCAAACCCAGGCTTAGCATTTCCTTATGTATATTTAGCCTTAATTAATAAACCATTTTTGGTAAAGAAACAAGGAATGCTTAAAAAATCAGTGATTCAATAAACACCCTACTATCTAGCCCTTCCTACTAACAATCAAAACATTGCTGCCCCATGCAATTGATTTTAGAAGACAAACCATTCAGATATACTAACTTACTCAATAGTGTCAGTAAGAAACAGTCTACCAAAGACATGAGTCTTAATGTCTTTATGTACATTAGAGACACACTTTTAGAGGCATTCTAAAACAAAACACTTTGACCTAAAAGGATGACAATGCTCAGGGTGGAAATTATAGACATCATGGAAGACTGGTCAAGGAAATGGATTTTTCTGAACACAAATATATCTTTAAGTCAGTTTTGGAATTTGACCATAAAATTCCCCTTAATGGGTGTTTTCTAAAATGTTCCCTTACTAAGATAAGAGGATCTCCCATATTCCCCGAGTCTCTAAAATGAGAGTACCTTGAACATAAAACTGATATCTTGCTATTTGATCCATCGTATTTGCTACTTCAAAGAATTCCACAGTAATTGTATAAAAAATTAATGAGAAGAACAATCAAGTTGGCACACAAAGTGGGGATCCTGGGGATACATCCAGATACATCATGTTCTCACGCCTTCCTCTTTAAGGGAGAAAAAGGCTACTTGAAGGATTGTCTGGTCACAAGTGGCAAGAGACTGTTGTCCTCCTAGCATTATAAATTAAACATGAGTGGCAATAGAAGTGCCTAAAATATATGTATGTATTCAACACACATGCAGAGACACCCCTACACACACACACACACGCACACACGCACACACACACACACACACACACACACACACACACACCATTTGCACACTGGAGACTGTATTTGAAGCCATGAAAATAATTGATTTTTCAATGTGAGTAAATGACCTTCACTGCACCCTCCAGGTGCCTTGTTTTCCCAAGCATCTGAACATTCCCTCCCCGCTGCAAACAGCTAGCATTAATCCAATGCCTCTCATTAAGCATGGTGAATGGTCCTTTTGACATAGTAAAACTAAAGCTAGTATAATTTGTGCATGCCAATGGATAGACTTTCTTGCCGAAGGGGTTTTCCCTGCTGCATATAGAAGGTGCTTAACTCGTGTCCCCTTGCCAGGAGATGATCACGCACTGTATATAAATGCATAAGTAATTTTATGGAGCGTGACACTCCCCGTAGGCCTCTGGAGATATTAACCAGACTCCTCCATTTTCTAGACTTGAAGTTTCCATGAACTGAGGGACTTGTAGCATCCTTCTTGACATAAGCATTGAGTCCTACATCTGCTGTGACTGCAGAAGAGAAGCATGACCCATGAAATTTCCTCCTAAAGGACACTGAGCAATAACCATTAGCGTAACAGACAGCAATATAATTTCTATAGCTTTCTTTCTCACTGGAGATATACACAAATACGTACATATGCGCACAAGGGCACACACACAAATAAAATGAAGTTAAATGTTTGCAAAAAAGATTTATACAATGTGAAACTTTTCTTCCAGAGAAACCAAGAATCATCACCGAAAACCTGGGCATTACCAGCAGTTCTGAGGTTTGTCTTAGAAGAGACCATTACACTGCTGAGCCTCAGTCTTTCTATTAGCAAAAAAAAAAAAAAAAAGAACAAAAAACTTTCACCCTGTCTTCCAAACTAGATTATGGAATAAATCCAGTGATGTGAAAGAACTTGGAAATGTGAAGCACGTTTCAGATCCTAGACAGGGGTTGGAGGATTAGAATGTAAGAGTGTAAATGTCTACCACATATTTGCATGAGTTTCATTTTAGTACTCCCTTTAAAGGGAAATGTGGTAATCTCCACCCATAATTCTTAAAATTACTTTAAATTCTGCAGCTTGGTATTTGGTGCATTATACATGAGGTAAGACAAGTTTCACAGCTGGACAACATGGGGCACTTAGAATATTTTTGTGGATAATGTCACTATCTAAAAGGTTTCTCTCCTTAAATTTGAAAAAAAATAAAAAAACCAAAAGCCAGGATGTTCAAGGCATGATTTTTCTGCTCCCATCAAGTCCTAAGTTGTTTTAGGACATAGATTTTTAAAGATTCTTTTTCATTGGTGTATTATGATTTACCATAATAGTGAGATTTGTTTTGCATATTTGTACATGCACATAACATAATTTGGTCCGTTTCATTCCCCAAGACATATTTTGAATAATGTCAAATTTCCTACATTCCCCTTTTACCTTTATAATGAGACCTCCATGGATTACAACTCCAGTTTACATTTAGGCTAAATTGAAAAATCAGAAGTAAAATTCTGAGTAATGATGCAAAACAACAATTTAGTTCCTCATTCACAAGAAGGTGCTAAAGCATTTAGAAAAGCTATTAGTATTTATATAAGTAGACCCTGATTCTGCAATGGTAGCATGAGATTCATAACTCAGTGACAGTGGCGAGGCCTGCTCAGGGCCATATGTCATAACTCTTTCACCCCTCATAGCAGAGGGGCTTTCCCCCGTGATCTTCTCAAAGACTTGTGGGTAGATGACGCCATTGTTACTCCTCAAAGCAGCAAATCAAAACCCAAGCAGTTATGTGATTACCATCCTATTTGTTAATTTTAACCTATATCCATCTTTGTCCCACAAATAATATAAGAAGGACAGATAACATATGCATATCCATTTCCCAATCACTTTACTATTGAAATAGTCTTGCTAGTCAGTAACTGCCTCTAGAGTTTTACTCCTCTAAGGCAGGGTCAGCAAGCTTCTTAATAGCAAGATAATAAATGTCTAGGTTTGAAGAGTGTGCCAGCTCTACTACAGCTATTCAGTTCTTTTTCACTGTTGCACAGAAACAGCTGTAGACAATACATAAGCAAATAGGCATGGATGTAATCCAGTAAAATTTATTTTACAAAAACACCCAGCAAGCCAGATTGGATCATCCTTGACCAAATCTTGACAAAAGTATCTTGCAAATGTCATGATTTCCTTCCTTCCAAATTTCATTCAAAACTCTCTTCTAATCTCCTCTGAATAACCTTATTCAGCAACAAGCACCGACTACCAGGAAACCCCACAGCTTCATACTGTTTACAAACGTGTGTGTGTGTGTGTGTGTGTGTGTGTGTGTGTGTGTGCATGCACACATGCATGTACACATATTATGTGGATTAGTGTGTGCTTTGCAAAATGTTTTAGAATGTATGCTGTTTCCCTCTTTAGGTTGTATCCTCTTGAAAGACAAAGGTCCTTTCCTCCCATTCCCATTACTTGTTTAATCAATCCATTATGCTGGTGAGTGATCGATAGATGTGGTTGGATAAGGGAGTTCAAAATTGTTGCACATTTAAATATTTAAATAATGACACCAAGAATATAAAACTTATATGGCAAGAATAACAGGATTTTGTTCTTGAAAATAGGAAAATAATGGAAAGGCATTTCTGACCACTGACATTTCCTTAAATGCCCTAGATTTAGGCACAAGGTTTACAAATGTTCTTCTATTTTGGAGGGGATTGCTCTTTTCCCAGGACTAATAGTCACTGTGCCCTTGTACTGCCATCTCCGAGGGGCACACTCAGGCTGCATTCGATGTAAAGCCCTGATGGGTAGACAACTGCTGGCCAATTTAATGTTCTGTTCTAGGTTGTTTCTCGGCTTGGGGATTGTTTTGGGCCTTCATTAAATGCCAAAATACTACACTATGCTGAATACTATAAATAAAAAATGTACTTGGGCCAGTTTAGCAATAGTTCTTGGTGTCTGTCAATTTGATTCAACTTCAATTTCAATAACTTTATTGTCATGACAAGGTAAACATGAGCTCAAGAGTTGCCAAAGTCAATAAATCAACACTTGGGTCTAGAGAGAGTCTCTGTGCTGTTTTTCTCACTTACTGTTTCAAATGAGGGATAGACTAACTGCCACATGTTGGAAATGACTCTTTTAGCCTTGGACAAAAATAATCCAACGAGACTGATGTGCTCCTTCAGGCCAGCATAGAGTAATGCCCTTATTTGTTAGGCTTGCCTTCACATGCCAATCAGCTAGGGATTGTGTTGCCATCCACACCTCTGAGATAGAACTAGCAAGAACAGTTTTGGGTGGCCACTCATATTCAATGTATGATTATTTTGTGGTTAATTATTAGCCAATGTATAGACCAGAAGTTGGCATTTTTTATTTTTTGCGGTACCAGAGATTGAACCCAGGGGCGTTCTATCTCCGTGCTACACCCCCGGCCCTATTTTTTATACTTTATTTTGAAACCGGATCTCATGAAGTTGCGGAGGGCCTCACTAAGTAGAGAGAGAGAGAGAGAGAGCTGAGGCTGGCCGCGAACCTGGATCCTCCAGTCTCCGCCTCCCAAAGTACTGGGATTATAAGCGTGCGCCACCACGCCAGGCAGTTGGCATTTTTTTAAAGAACCAGATACTAATTATTATAGGCTTGTTGATCCTAACTAGTTTTATCACGACTACCCAAGTCTGCCATTGTAGTAAGAAAGTACCCATGTATGATACTTAAAAGAATAGACAGAGCTATGTTCCAATAAGAATTTATTTTCAAAGAAATTCTGTTGGCACACAAACTATAGTTTGCCAAGTCCTGATATAGACTTTCTTTCTATAAATTGGTAAACACTTTACAAATGTATTTTTATTGCCCAGACAACATTATGAGAATTTACTACTAGCTTCACCTTCTGCCAGCAGATGTGTATGTCATGGGAAAGTCTTTGTTGTCCTTGCTTCCTGAATGACTACAGGGAAAGCCCTTTCCTACCAGCCTATGTTGGACATGTAGTGGGAATGAGAAATAAATTTTATTTAGCCATTAAGATTTTGGATTATTTTGTTCCTGCAGCATAACCTGACCTAAATCCAATGGATACAGAATCATTTTTAACATTTCTTTATGTATAGACCCTCTGTCCCAACTCCCTACCCTAATAATATTTTGAGCAGCTCAAAAAAGTGTGTAAGTATATATTACTTACAACAACTGTTTCTTTCTTCTAAATTCACTGGACAAAGAAGGAATACAGCACATCAAAGTTTGTGAGCATTGCAGATACTAAAGAAAGAGCATTCCTGCGCCCTTCAACCCTACCAACAAGAATAATAGTACTAGCAGAGATAGCTATTCAGGAGTCCCTGATATATTGGGGGCATATTCATGAGTGAAATGAACATGAATGGAGATAATGGAGGGTGCATACAATTAATATTATTGTGATTTCTAAAAATAAGTACTATGCAGCATGATTAGAGCTAGATAATTGCTGTTATCGTATGGCATGTTATTCAACAGAGCTTTGTAAATAATTATTATCCCCATTTTAAAGAGCTGTTACATGAGTAACCAGGGTTACACAACCACGAAATATCATAAGCTTGGTTCAAGCACAGGGGATTTCAACAGTAATATTTTGTTCTCACATCCATTCGCATCATGTATATTTATCACGTCCTTCCTATGTTTAAGGCATTGGGCTCATTTATAATTTAAGTATTTGGATCTTTCTCCGCCTCTGTGGAAGTATAAATTTCAATAAGAGAACAAGTAGAGTAGATTGCCTTGTGCAGCATTTCTGTATTCCGAAAACTCACTTAATGAAAAGCTCATGCACATTGCTGGGTATTTGGATCCCACAGTTCTTAATGGAGAGTCGGGCACATAGAGGCTGCTTGATCAGTGGTCCCTGATGATGATAGTGACCGACCGGGCGCTTTTATGTTCCTGAAGTGACACCAAGCAGTGCAATGTGCACATATTACTTTGGTGCAAAATTGATGTCTTGAACTGAATCCCCCTCCCATATGCAAATTAATATATTGAAGTCCTAACCCCCAGTACCTCAGAATGTATAATAGGAGATGGGTCTATAGAGAGGTAATTAAGTTAAAATGAGGCCATTAGATGGGCCTTAATCCAATATGACTGATGTCTTTATGAGAGGAAATTAGGGGCCCGGCACCCAGAGAAAAGATCATGAAAAGACACAGGGTGAAGATGGCCATCTACAAACCAAGGAGAGAGACCTCAGAAGAAACCAAGAATACAACACAATGAACCCTTTATAATGTACCAATAAAATTAAATAAATTTGAAAAAGAAGAAACCAACCCTGTTCACACCTTGATCTAGAACTTCTAGCTTCCAGAATTATATGGAAATAAATTTCTGATGTCAAAGCTACCTAGTATCTTTGTTATGCCATCCCTAGCAATCAAATAAGCTGAATTTAAGGAAATGGATTCCAGTTCACAATGAAATTGTTTATTTATGTGCTAAAGTACTTAGAGTGAAACAGGGTCTGAGATTCTAGTCTACAGAGGCTGTGATATAATCAAATGGTATCAAAGAGTACCATACCATAAAAATATTTACTGGGCTCCAAGCATAATTTTGTTCCTAGCAGGATCTATGTAATGATGTATCTCTTTTTACTTACACATATAGCTTTTATAAGTCTCAGTCTATAATTTTATATGTGGAAGAAATGTAATTTCATTCTTAAATGAATGTCTCTGCCTCATTCTGTTGTGGAAGAATGAGCTAAATTTCAGCCCAGCTGGGGCACCCATACCCTTCTCTAGGATCGTGTCTGGTTCTATGGGACTTAGAGGTGTTTGAAGATGGAATGAATTAAACAGTGTTGTGCATTAGAGAAGATAGCTTCTCAGTGTGCTTATTTTCATCGCTCATATAGATTGCTTCTACACTGTGCCTCCTTGTGGCCTCAGGGACTTATGGATCTTAATGTTTTTTAGCTAATTTTGGGCCATCTGGCATTCAGGAATCCCTCTGATATTACTGGATCATGGTGTGTTTGAGGAATTGTGAATTCCTTCACCTCTTCTGCAATGCTTGGGTCATTAGATTCCTTCAGTTAATGGTTTTATTCACTGTTTTTACATGGGACAACTTGTTGATACTACCAGTTCTACACAATACCCATTCTCTCCTTATCTTGAAGAACTTGAATTTTTCTTTTTAAGGGGTAGCAATTGCCTAATAAAATTTTGCATTTCTTTCCATCCTTGCAACCAAATGTGACAATGTAGCTAATAGTGAGATATAAGTGGAAGTCGTTGGGTAGGACTCTAAAAGAGGGCATGTTCTTTAGCCCTTCTCTCTCAGCTCCTTCCTCATGCAGCCATTGTAGAACATGGGAAACATGGTAACGCTGGTGGTGAACTTGCTGCCTGGCAGTCATGGACTTACTCTAACAGGACTTCCTGAGCCAAAAAAAAAAAGAACTCTTACTTGTCTATTTTCATGATTTGGGGGTTTTGTCTTACGCGGCTGAACTAAACTCTACCCAATCCCTGTTATCTCTGAAGAGAACTCAGATAACCACAATGCACTTTCTACTCTGGGATCTTGTCCCACCTCGGGTGTTCTCGGTAATGGGGTACACATCCACACTTCTCTCAGATTTCCTCCAACTCTATCTTCATTTTCTTATTTGTTCTCTCCAGGGCTTAGACCATGAATAACTGAGAAGCTATTGAGTCTTCTTTCAAGGAACTACTACCATTTAATTTCTTATTCCTTTCCTTCTAATTGACCCTCTTCTCTGCAACCAGTGTTAACATTTTGCATTCAGGAGGACATGGTGCTTAACAGCACATCGTCTAGAGCCAGATTGCCTGAAGTTGAATATTGGATCTGTCTAGGTCTGAACTTGGAAAATTTACCCAGTCTCTCTGTGCTTAGTTTTCCCATATGTAAAATAAAGAGTGCCATAATTCATATGGAATTTGTGGCAAGTGTCTGGGATGGAGTAAGTACCAAGCACATTTTAGCAACCATCGTCATTATGATCATCACTTTCAGGCATGGAAATTCTTATTTATACACCTTCATGTATGCACCAAGTTTATTGTTCTTATTAAAGATATTCCCACTACTTAGAGGAACTAAACTTGAATCAAGCAAAGAAACAACTTCTTATTCCATGTACACCCTACCTGGGAAGCAATGTGCAGACAGTGGCTGAGTTGACAGACTGTAAGAAGCACCACAATGCATAAGCAACACAGAAACAAAAGCACTGAGTAATATTCTAAAATATTGTGCACTTTATACTAATATTGTCTTCTAAAATATTTGATTAACAAATCTATAGATAAAATAAGGACCAAAAATAGGGTACTGTCTGGGATTTGGTAAGGTGACCAAATGGCCTTTCTCCAGGACCAATAGGGAGCAACACTCATGCTAAGTTTAAAAATCCTGGAAAATAAAGACTAACTGATCACCCCAAAATTATTTCAGACAGGTCTGGAATTCAAGCCTGGCATCTCCATTTCCTAATATAGGAAACTAATATACTTCTCCTCTTTGTATCATTCTATACCCATGTTAAAATGCTTTACTTGTTGATACTGTTTATTCATCTGGAGAATGGGTATTGAGCCTTCTTTCAAGGCAGAGAGAAACAACACTTACCAATGATAAGTATTATTTTCGTCCATCCCATATGATACTTGAAGACTATATTTCTTCAGTAACAAACTCATGGAATTTAGGGCAGAACTTGCCATGTAGGCATCCCCAGCCACATATGACCCGAATGAAACATTTTTTTTTTTTTTGCGGTATCGGGGATTGAACGCAGGGGCGTTCTACCTCCGCGCTACACCCCCCGCCCTATTTTTATACTTTATTTTGAAACTGTGTCTCACGAAGTTGTGGAGGGCCTCACTAAGTAGACAGAGAGAGAGAGAGACAGGGAGGGAGACAGAGAGAGAGAGAGAGAGAGAGAGAGAGAGCTGAGGCTGGCTGCGAACCCGGAT
>PVJS01020046.1:0-33046 GCA_004027185.1 Glis glis | reverse complement strand
TCCTCCTCCTTCTCCTCCTCCTCCTCCTCCTTCTCCTCCTCCTCCTCCCCTAAGAATTGCTGACTCCACAGAATTGCCTCCCCACTGTGCTGATCAAAAGCCTCCGTCTTTTGTTCGCAGTGCATAATGCTCAGCACACGCCAATGTCCACACATTAACAAAACCACCTCAGCGTGCACTGCTCAGAGAGCATCTGCGGCTAGGCGAAGGGGGACTGTGTCTGCTTTGCGCATGTAAACAGGACTGCAGGGGCTACAGCGACAGGCCTGAGTTGTCAGGAGCAGGACACACCAAGCGCCGCCCCTGGTCTGAGCCCAGGTGCAGAAAGGGCTGCAGGCAGGCAGGCGCTGGGTGCAAGTGGTCCGTACGGTGGCCTCTGTCTGCCTTCGGTTTCAGGAAGGGAAAGGTGGTTTTTAAACCCCCACATATTATCTCGGGGAGTTATAAACTCTTTTTTAACTTCTCATTTCCAAATGAAAATCTGGAGCGCACAGTCAGAAGTAGATTTACCCAGACACACGGATGCCTCTGCGTCAGCCCCCAGCAGACTCAGGGTGCTGTGCCGGAATCCCGGGAGGGTGCCACTGCTGGGGGCAATGGCCGTGCTGTGTCCAGGCTGGAGTCCCCTTCCCCACTAGCTCTGCCCCAGGAGGATGAGGTCATGGCTGAAACCACAGAACGTCAGGGGAAAATCGTCCACTGGCTTCAATACTCCCCCGGAGCAGACGCGCTGACCAGAGGGGCTTCGTAATCTGGGGAGCAAGTTAGCGAAGTGCGGCAGGAGCGGGGAGCCCCCGGGAGGACGGGTTGCTCCCGGGACGCCGTCGGTGAAGAAGTGCTGTGAACCTGTCTTCCTGCCGCCCACCCCAGCCGAGCCTTCGGAGTCCTCAGCATCCCTCTGCCCCTGGTGTTTTGGGGGGGGGTCTCACCTTGGAGAACAGGGAGGCCTGGAGTGGTGGTGCCCCTGGGCTAAGATCCCTTTCCTTCTAAATCTAGACTGGTCGGCGGCAATCACAGTTCACTACCACAGAGTATGGGGAAAAGCAACATATGGTGGTGGTGGCCTTATATCTTTGGGGCTCTCGTAACAGCCCCGGGGCTTGTGAACAGTAGAAATGCCTTCTTCACAGTTCCTGGGTTAGAAGTCCAGGATCAGGGTTTTGGCAGGTTTCCTGTCTGGTCAAGCCCTATTTCTGGTTCCTAAAGGGTGGCTTCTGTGTCATCACAGGATAGAAATGTCCCTTTTATAAGGGCACGCATCTCATCATGAGGCCCCACCATCTCCCGAAGGCCCCACCTCCTAACACCAGCAGTAAGGGTTAGGGTTTAACACATGCATGTGACAGATGCAAACATTCAGTCCACCACGGTAGTGACTTAGAACTGTACAGATATTCTCATATAGTCATGAGGTGCAAGTATCATATCAAAAAGACAACCAAGACCTTTGCGAATGAAGGACAGTGGAAATATCTGTTATGCAAAGATATGTTTTCCCCCAAAATGATGGCTAATATTCCCACCAGAAAATACACTAGAAAAATTAAGCTTCATTATAGAGTTGGGCGTGGCGGTGCATGCCTGTGATCCCAGTACTTGGGAGACTGAGATAGGAGGATTGCAGGTTCAAGGCCAAGGCCAGCCTTAGCAACAACTTGGCAAGACCCTGTTTCAAAATAAAAATAAAATAGGGCTAGGGGTGTAGCTCAGAGGTAGAATGCCCCTAGGTTCAATCCCAAGTGCCACAAAAGGAAAGAAAGAAAGGAAGGGAGGGAGGGAGGGAGGGAGGGAGGGAGGGAGGCTCATTATATTCACACAGACACTGAAAAGACATTTCTAACAATTACATAATCTTCCCAGGCCACTCCTGGGTGCTGGGTGAATAAGGACATAGAGCAGTCCCTGACACCCCATCATCATACCTATAGAGAGGGTCCATCCCATACTTAGTATACAGGTGAAATACAAAATTATACACATACGTATATTAATGTGCATTATATATAAAATATTATATATGTAAAAATCCCATCTCATCCACATATTAAGTGCCAGTTGGACCCTGACCATGAGCTGTGATTTTCCATTCGAGCACAGGGCTAGGACACAGCCTGGAGGCTCAGGAGGGGAGGGAAGCCCCAGCAGGTGGAGGCAGGTGCAAGGAAGCCAGGCACCCACTCTACGAGGGTGGCTCCCCACAAAGGGCACACCGTCTTTAGCAAACACACACCAAGAAAGAAAAGGAGAGCCGGGCATGGTGGCGCATGCTTGTAATACCAGTACTTGGGAGGCTGAGACAGGAGGATCGCAGGTTCGCAGCCAGCCTCAGCTACTTAGTGAGGTCCTCTGCAACTTAGTGAGACCCTGTTTCAAAATAAAGAATAAAAAAATAGGGCTGGGGGTGTAGCTCAGAGATAGAATGCTCCTGGGTTCAATCCCCAGTACTGCAAAAAAAAAAAAAAATGGAGTAAGAGGAGCCACCGTACCCAAAGGTACCAATCAGACATGTCACCAGTGGGCTTTAGGTGCAGACCAGCTGTTGGAAAGCTGCGGCACAGGGGTGTTCTTGGAGAACATGAGACCATGACTGTGTGGCTGATGATATTAGCAAACTGGCTCTAGAAATTTCAGTGAGAGATGGTATCGTGGTTGCTGAGGGAAGCAGGAGGGTGGGATGAGGAGGGCTGGCCAGGGCCACAGTGACTCAGCCTGGGTGCAGAGCCCATGACCCTGTTCCGCCCACTTCAATGCCCATGAAGTTGAGCTTGGAATCCAACCTTGGTATAAGTATGAAGCTTTCCATAATTAAGGAAGGGTTTTAGGCAATCACTCCATCCATGACAGCTCCAAACAGCTCTGAAAGGTCACCATGAGGATCCAGAGCCCCTCCACTCAGAGCCCGCCCTGCAGCCCTCAGGCCAGAGCCATGCACCCACGTTCCCATTTCAGCCCCAAGTATGCATGAGGCACACCCCCACCGTGTGACACCCTGTGTGTACATGCTGGCCCTCCTCTACCAGTGGTCTTCTTGTTCTTCCCACATTCTGATAGCCTTTCACTGGCTGATAGCCAGCCTGACAAAGTATTTCCAGAAACATTATTTCCTTGCCTGTGTCTGCGGGGCTCAGGCTGAGACCTGTGACTAATGGCCATCTCGCGTCTTGTTCGCAGCTTGTCAGGATGCCCACGAGCCACATCAGCGATGAAGAAGGCAAAGCTGTCGGGCGAGCAGATGCTGACCATCAAACAGCGGGCCAGCAACGGTAACAACCCCCAGCCCTGTCACCTGCTGTGTGCCCTGACTTCAACCGTCCCAGCCCTCTGCCCTTAGACAGCAAAGCAGAGGAGATCCCGGCCTTGCCCACAGCCCCGGGGCGTCCAGTGCTGGCTCACAGCTCCCCTGTGTTCACACCCGCCTTCCCGCCTCTGCCTCAGGCCCTCAGCCCTGGGTCTTCCTCCCAGGAGCAGCTTTGGGGCTCAGGACCTGACAGCCAGGGCAGCAGCACCTCCCCTTCTCGCTCCCTTTTCTCAGCATGCCCTGTGCCTGACTTTCTTAAATCTATCTGCTGCAAAATCCATCCCCTTTCATGTGGCTCTATTGCTGCTGACCTGCTTCGGTGCACGCAAAGTTCACCAAGGAAATCCGAGGCCTCGGGAAGAGCCTGTAGGCAGAGAGCCGCCCCAGCCCTGGAACCCTAGAAACACCCCAGGGTCCACCCTCAGGACGCACGAGTCCCTTCCTGTGAACTTGCCAACTGGATCCAGTTCTTTTGCAATGTCAGTCAGCGCCCCTGGTGCCTCCTCGTTCCCTGTGCACGTTCCCCGCAGAGGAGGCACAAACTGTGCTCACCCCCCTGTATCGACTCCCAGCCGAACAGGCTTCTTCTGGTGGTCTTTTTTGGTGGCGCGTTGTACTTTTCAGGGGTGACATTGCAACCTCAGATGTAGAGCTGAAGTGCTGTATGGACCCTAAGAGCAAGAAGCCGCCAGGAGCCTGAAGCCTGGTCCAGGCAGGGTTACGGTGCCACGCACCACGCCATGAGCTCAGCATCACTCAGTGAACACACACCTCAGCAAAGCCATCTTTATGCAGAAGCACATACACAACCAGACTGTTGATTTGTTGGTTAGCAGAAACGGGGCAGCCAGGCAGCCCCTCTCCCCGTGTCCCAGGGTGGATGGCTCGGGCTGGCTCCTGTGGCATTCGGGAGATGTTAGGGAACTGGACTGCAAATGAGGAGATTGGCTGTAACTAGGTCGCGTCTTCACCGTGGCAGTTTGGCATCGCCTTCTCAGGCTCAGGAGGACCGTGTGGAGAAGGGGTCAGGCAGAACCAGTTACCCCAAAACCAGTGAAGCAGGGGTTCTGGGCTCCACTTACAGGAAAGACACATCCTAATTCCATGTTCTCAAAAACAAAACAAACTCCTTAAGGCGGCAGGACACAGCCAGCCTGGGCCGAGGGATGCTCACCTTAGATGGTAGAGCTGTCCTCCGCAGCAGTCGGGTAGACCTGTGACCCCAGCCGAGGACCCCCACCCAGGGAGAGTCAGGACTGGTGCCAGAGCCCAGCCACACCACGAGGGTCTTCTCTTTGTCATCTAACCACTGGTTTGTGGTCCGGAGGACAGCAGGAGCATGTCTGCCTGCAGACAGGCTTCCCCCACCAGTAGCAGGTCCACAGTGTTCCCTACCATGTGATTGTCCTTTACCAAGAAGAGAACCAGACGCCTGATGTCTGTCCTTAGAGGCTTGGGCGCCCATGAGCCAGCCTCACCAGTTCCCTCTGTCCAACACAGGGTGAGGCACTACAGAAAGGGAGGCTAGTTAGAGGGTCTTCAGAAGTTCTCAGGTCCACCTACAGGGTCTCTCTCTGCACCCCAAACCTGCAGCGTTAGGAACCTGATCATGAGACACCCAATGCCAATATCTGCTTCTCTCTCAGTCATGAAGGAGCCACGTCCAGCCCCAGAGAGAAAGCTCGTACTGAGCTCCTCTGAACGCCGGGCACTTTGCAAAACACTTAGTGTGGCATCTCCCCCGTGAGCAACCAGGTGCTCAGCAAACTCCTTGGGCCAGGTGTCCCATTGGAGCTGCAGCCCCAGGCCCTGGGATTTCAAGGGTAGTTGTATCTGCAATGTTCCTGCTCTTCTTCCCCCTATGTCTACCCTACCCTGAGACCACCTGGCCAAACCAGAAGAGTATCTCCTTCATTTTGATCTTGGTGGTGTAAGGTTGACAGCAACCGAGCCCAACCAGCCAAGGGAGTGGTGTCGAAAATACCCTCTGTGGATGCAGGCATCCATCTTCGTGCCTGCACGTGCCGACACTGACCTGCACAATCCACTTGTTCTCACACATTGGCAGACTCCATGGCCAGGCAGACACCTGGCCCAGGTCAGAGCTGTCACTACCCTTGGCTGTGGTGAGCTGCTGGGCCTGGCTGGGGCCTGGCTCGCTGGCAGGCAGGCTGAGGAAACAGGGAGAGAGTGCAGGGCTGGACAAATGGAGAGCGGACGAAGCTGGGCAAATCAATGCTAGTGCAAGGTGGCCTCTGCCTGGGGTCAGCGGGTCAACCCTGAGGCTCTGGAGCTCAGCCTTTCAGTGCCTGGGCATTTTCTGCATGCCTAGTTGGGTTTTTCTCCTTTTTTTTTTTTTTTTTTTTTTAGGTGCCTGAGCGGTAGAGGAGGCAGTGGCCGAGGATAGTCAAAAATGGTGACCTTTTTTTTTAGTGGCAAGATTTTAATCCAAGGGTCTATTTTCCAAGCAAATGTAATCAATGCTAAATAGAAAAAGAGCAAAGAAAAGTCCCAGGATTCGGACTGGCGTTTTCAGGCATCGCGGTTTTAACACGCTACTTTTGCCGTCCCAGGTATAGAAAACGACGAAGAAATCAAACAGTTAGATGAAGAAATCAAGGAGCTAAACGAGTCCAATTCCCAGATGGAGGCTGACATGATCAAGCTCAGAACTCAGGTAACAGTTTTTGAAGCCCTCAATTCTAGTGCTAACGTGCACTGCCGCAGAGGGAGCGCAGGAGGACGGCGTCCGGGAGCCAGGCCTCTCCCTGTTCCTCATTTGCTCTTCTATTTTTTCACCTTGCATCTTGGTCCTCTGCTGAAATCATTTCATGGCAATATTTGAAGTAACTGAGCAGCCATGGGGGTTGCCCTTTGTGTCTGTATGTGTTTAAAGAGATGCACAGGTGAGGAGCCAATCCCAGAGGGTCGCCTGTTACCAGGGAAGAAGAGGCATCTCCCCAAGTCATTCCAGGCCCATGTCCTGATACCTCCATAGTGACAGGGATACTCCAGGACTATGGAGGAGCAGTGCTGGTTACTTGGTACTCCTGGCATCTGAGCTGGTGAAAAGTCTCCCTATGCATGCAGACCCCGGGCCCCATGGCATTCTGGGGAGGTGGCAGAGACCTTTTCTGAGCACCTGTGAGTGAGGCTAATGGAGGGGCCTTCCCAGTCCTGCCAGGACTCGTGGCAGCCTGCAAGGTGCGTGTCCTGTCACAGGTGTCTCCCACAGGTGGACACACACCTCCTGCTGTGTCCACTCAGACCCTGGGCCCGTCTCGCACACTTAAGCTGCAGGGGGACGCGGATTTCAACAAGGCAGGCAGGAGTGGACAACCAGCGAGACTGTTGCGGGTGAACGGCACTCACCCAATGCTCTCTCTGGAACCCGGAGTAGACGGGAGGGCGTGACAGCCAGCACCCGGGTGCTGTGGCTCCACCCAGTGACAGACTTAAATCTGTCCAAGAACAGAGCAGGGGGGGAAGGGAGCACTCCACAGGAGCATTTCTGGATTTCAGCTATCTGCGGGTCGCCATCCGTATTAGTGTTTGCCGTTGCTAACAGCACATGCCACAGGCTGGCTGAGTTATGAAGAAAAGAGGTTGATTTTGCCTCACAGTTCTGGAGGTGCAAGGTCTAGTGACCACATCCAGAGGTGGCTCCTGGGTGGTAGAGACCCAAGGAGGTGCAGGGCATCGTGTGGGAGGGACAGAGAGCAAGCATGAGGGTGTGTGTGCGTAAGTACCTTCTGGTGTCACCTGTCCTTCTAAAACCACCAGGACTCCGGCAGAGGGCTGCACCCTGCCCACCTTGTCTAACCCTAATCCCCCCTCAGAGGCCCCACCTCTAAGCCAAGGTTGGAGCCACTCCCCACCCCATTCCTGCATCCCAGTGGGGATTAAGTTCCAGTACAGGAACCCTTAGGGACACTCAGGTTGTACCTGGACCATAGCCCCATCCCTAACCCGATGCTCTTATCAAACTGACAAGTGTGTTTAGTTCCCTGTCCACCTGTAAGAATTCCTGTTTAGGACAAATGCATCTTTGTGTAATGAGTGGAGACCCCGCTGATTTGGAATGTGTTTGAGCAGTGTTTGGGGTCGAGTCAGTGTGGCCAACACAACTTCTATGTACCTAAAAAGCCTGGACCTTCTTAGGCTCTGTGGCTCAGTAAGAAGGGGTCTGTTCCTGGGTCTCTGAACCCACACATTCAGATCAGAAATCCTGAACGCCCACACCATCGCCTCCATGCTGCGGAGGGATCACGGAGCCTGAGGCCTGCCCTGCCCATCCCAGTTCAGCTGCATTCAGTGCAGCACATGCTTTAAGTCCTGAAGATGTGTCAGGCACCCAGGCCGGGCACAGCCACGCCTGGATTCTGGATCCCACAAGATTGTTAGCACTCAACTCCTCCATTCAACTCAATCACACCAAGAACAATCATGTCACCCACCGTATGCAGGGACTCAGGCACAGAACCATGAAGATGAGCTCAGTCTTTCCCCAGGGAACACACAGGAATTGATTACTAGCAGAGTCCAGAAAAAAGGTGTCAGGAAGGAAGAGACAGTGCATGGAGCAGGCGTGGCCCTGGGCAGCGCCAGGGGAGGGAGGTTGGCGAGAATCGTGCCTGGGGATTGTAGAAGGGCCCCAGGAGAAATGCAGGATTCCAGGACGTGGGTGGAGGGGGAGAGGCAAATGCCGTGCACAGGAGATGCTGGAAGAGAGGGAGGGCCGTGGGATCTGCTGAGAAGTTATGTCCTGTGGCCATGGGGTCAGGGGCACCCTGTGGTCAGGGGGTCAGGGTCATGGTCTACTGAGGAGAAGGGAGAGAAAGTATTAGACACCTAACAGAAGCAGTTCATCCAGGTAGGATTGTTACTGAAAAATTACACGGCTCTGGCTCAGAAGCCCCGGGGACCGGAGCGAACTCACAGGTTGGAAGGCAGGTGGCCCGGCTGGGCTGGGCCACTTGACAGACTGTGGATCGTTCTCCCTGTGACCCGAAGTTCTCTGTGTAGTACAGCCTGCTCTAATTCCTTAATACCCATCTGACTCCTCCTCAGTGGGGGACACCCCTCTGCAAGGGCCTGCCTAAGCGTCTCCTCTCCTCCGCGGCCTCACTAGCGTGCAGAATGCATACCGTTCTATGCTCTTTTTGCAAACGTCTTCAAGCACTTCATCAGCCTGTCCCGGGTACTTAGCCTGGGCTAAGTACTTTTGTTTTGTTTTGTTTTTAACCATTAAAAGAAGCAAAGACCAGTCATAGCTCATAGGCCTTTCAAACTCAGGCCTCAGGTTGGATTTGACCTCTAGCAACCCTGGTCTCCCGACAGAGGCCCATCTTAGGAAACACCGAGGCCCAGAGGGAGACAGTATGGAGCAGGCTGTGGAAACCTGGGGTCCGATTGACCACGGGCCACTCGGCTGACAGAGGACCTTCCTCAGGAGCCGCGGGAGCGTGTCCAGCAGCCTCAGAGCTCTACCGCGTCCAACGGACTCACCTTCCCAGGCTCCTCCTGCCTTCATCACAGTGAACCCAAAGACCTCAGAGCTCAGGCTCATTCAGGGGACATGCCACCACGCCAGGGGCCAGCATCCCCACCCCTGAGGTTGACGTTAGGCGCATCACTAACGAGCGCCACAGCCCAGCGCCCCTCAGTCCCAGGCCCGGGCTCTGCACACAGCTCAGGCCTCTCCTCCAGCCAGTGCCTGCGAGGACCTTCCGAATGCTAGGCGCTGCTGGGATGCCTGGTATCAGGACTGCTCCAGTGCGGCGACAGGAGGGCACCTGCCTCTGTCTTCGCATCCCCTCCCAGGTATGATCTGCCCCATGCTCAGTGAGACCAGGTATAGGAAGGTCAAGGGTCACCCTCCTCTGCACCCCTTCTCAGCAGAGCTCTGGTCCTGTGGCTGTGTAGTTGGGACCCCAAAGGCTGGATCGGACACCCCAGGAATAACAGATGTCGTCATACATTGCTCACCTCTGTGTGAGGTGGTTCCTGCCTGATCAGTCCAGTCATGCCCAGGTCAGCAGCCCGAGGACTCCTGGAGCCCCGGCACCTCGAGGAAGGCCTCAGTGCATGGACGTGAACCCAAGCTACGAGTCTAGAGTTCCAGCTTGAGGTGGAGCTCGATGTTCCGGGGAGGCAGAGAGGCTGTGAAACTCAGTGTGCACCCAGCAGCCTGCATCTCTTTCCAGACCTCCCCTCCAGCACCAGCATGGACTGCCAGGCCGGTCAGGTTCCCAAGATCTAAAGAGAAGTCCTGGCTGCAGGTGCAGGGCATGCGCGCACTTTGTAAGCGGGACTTGGATAGGACACCTGCTGGGTCTCCACATCCTGCTCCACTGCTGAGCGGAGTCCCCACAGTGAGATCCACCTCACCCTTAAGAAGAGCACAGAGCACAGGCCCACTGAGGCTGGCCCATGGCGGCTGGGCATGATGGCTCTGTTTCCAGGCTTCCTGGGCACAGGGAGACACATCAGCCCCTGGAGGGTCTCGACCCTTGAGCAGGGAAGGCAGGCTGAGGAGGAATCTTGAGGTGTGGGCTAGTTGGGCGAGGTGTGGTGCATGAAGAAACCTGCAGCGTAGCCCTGGGCATGGCTGCCCAGGGCCCCTTCAGTTGCTGTGTCCATCCCCGTGGAAGTCAGATGGTCAGAGAGCAGCTGCATGCAAAGGGAGCAAGGCTGGAGCCCCACAGAGGCTTGCTGAAGGCAGAAGACAGCGGAGGCTGCGGGGTCCTGGTTCAGCCAGGAGGGGAGGCCACAGCCTCCACTCAGCAAGTGCACAGGGGCTTGCTGAGGCCCCGCCCTCCTCTCTGCCTCCTCCCTGTGTGTTCCCAGGGGGAACTCTGGCAATCCTGCCTCCTCCCTAAGTTACATTTCAAACTTGGAAGTTCACATCTGCACAAATCAACATTCTCCCAGTAATTCCCCTGCACTGGCTGCCCGGAGCGCAGATGCCCCAGGGAGAGCTGCACCATCCACCAGGAGCCCCAGGGAGGCTGCCCTCGGGCATCCTTCTGGGTGGCAGGGCGGCCCACATCCACTGCTGCCTAAGAGGGGTCCCCTGGAGATGGGACCATTCGTATGATTAATAATTATAGGAAAAACAAGAGTCGGTCAGCGTGTGCAGGGAAGGAAAACCCTGTGGTTTATTTTTATTTTCATTTTCATTTTTGTGTGTGTGTGTGTGTGTATGTGTGTGGTACTGGGGATTGAACCCAGGGGCATTCTACCTCTGAGATATACCTTCAGCCCTTTTTAATTTTTGTTCTGAAACAGGGTCTCGCTAGGTTGCCAAGAGTCTCACAAAGTTGCCGAGGCTAGTCTCGAACCTGCAATCCTCCTGTCTCAGCCTCCCAAGTACTGGGATTACAGGCGTGCATCACCACACCCAGCTAGCCCTGTGATTTAAATGGGTCTTCCATGGGAGAGAGTCCCCAAAAGAACCGGGGGGGCCACAGGTTCCTATCACAGAGAGACCCTGGTCACCTCGCCACCCTGACAGGCATGTCCAAGCTCACCGCTGACTTCTCCACTGGGCCTAGGCCAGGGCTGTGATGACAGATGGAAGTCACCAAAAAAAGGGAGTGAACAGAGGATTTATACCAAACACAATAGAGGGCAAGAAAATGCAAGAGGTGAGAGAGAGGGACAGGACAGAGGCGTTCTGAGAGAGGACTCCAGCAGGACAAGTGTGGGGAGGAGGCAGAGGAGCAGGCCAGGGAGCCCTAGATGTCACCAGCCAGTCATCCAGGGAGACAGCCAGAGCCCAGCCAGGACTGGGGCATGTGGCAGGCTCAGCTCCCCAGCTGTGTGTGAGCTGTAGATGGAACCCCCAAGGCCCGTGACCTTGGACCTTGACAGTAGAAGGAGAGCTGAGCCTGGAAGCCAGGCAGGCCTCCACCTGCAGTGGGGACAACTGAACCTCCCCCACCCTGTGGGCAGACAGCAGCCGCTCACAGAGAAATCAGCATCCTTAGGACTTAACTGTGGCAAAGTTAGACTCCCCTTAAAAGGAGTACGTATTAGCACGTTAGCAACAAGCACCCCAAATAACTAGCATCACCCAATAAGCCAACAGGGACAGGAGGACGTTCCAGGTGCAAAAGCACAGACCGTTCAACAAGGGGAGACAACGTTGGCACAGTCCAGAAACCTCAACAAGTCATGCCAGTCCAGTTTCAAATTCTCAAAGGTAGTGATTCAAAAGCGTAAAATCAGCCGTGCGTGGTGGCGCATGCTTGTCATCCCAGTACTTGGGAGGCTGAGACAGGAGGATCGCAGGTTCGCAGCCAGCCTCAGCTACTTAGTGAGGCCCTCTGCAATTTAGTGAGACACTGTTTCAAAATAAAGAATAAAAAATAGGGCTGGGGTGTAGCTCAGAGGTAGAATGCCCTTGGGTTCCATCCCCAGTTCTGCAAAATAAAATAAATAAAAATAAAAAGCGTAAAACCCAGACATCAAATGCCAAATTCTCCTTCGTATATGGGCAGAAGCGCCCATCCCTTGCAGCCGTGGCCTGGGTCCTGGCAGCAAGAGCGCGCCCCCGGAGCCCCTCCAGGTATTACATGTGGCACCGCCGATGTGTGTGTTTCAGATCACCACAATGGAGAGTAACCTGAAGACGATTGAAGAGGAGAACAAGGTCATCGAGCAGCAGAACGAGTCTCTCCTGCACGAGCTGGCCAACCTGAGCCAGTCTCTGATCCACAGCCTCGCGAACATCCAGCTGCCTCACATGGTAAGTGACTGAGAGCCAGGGCCAGGCCTGGTCCTCCACACACACAGCGTAAAGTAGATGTCCTTGTGCCATCATTCCATGGTCCTCCACCTGTGGATGTCTTTGGTCACCACCCCGAACCATGACGTTCACGGCTAGAAACATCGGTGGGGCTGATCCCATAAAGTAAAGTTGCTCTGAGTAGGCCCGTCACGTATGATGGAAGCAGGGCACTGTGCTATAATACTGTGTGATGCTTTTGTGAATATACTATTCAGAAAATAAAAGTTGTATATGAACTACTATTTAATATCTCGTAGGATCCAATCAATGAACAAAATTTTGATGATTACGTGACTACTTTGACGGAAATGTATACAAATCAAGACCGTTATCAGAGTCCAGAAAATAAGGCCCTACTGGAAAATATAAAACAGGCTGTGAGAGGAATTCAGGTCTGAAAACAGCTGCTCTAGTGACGAAACTCATGCTTAAGAAAGGATGCCTCTCGGTTTTTTGCTGCTGTAACTTACCAGAAAGTGTTCTATATTTATTTCTGTTGAAACAGTGTTATGCTTACAAGACTTCATAATGATTTTATGTCTTGCTTTAAAGATAGTACCTGCAGAATAGTTTTTGAATACATTCACATTTTGTACGTTTTCATATGAGCAACCATAGTGTGATATGTCATGTAATGTTTATAGCTGCTACTGTATGCACATTTGGGGGTATCTATATTTCTGAAGAGGTAAGCTGATCAAAATAAATAGAGTGTAAATTCTTTTTAATGCTTTAGTGATTAAATGTTTTAGTATTTTGAACTGAAATGGACAAAAAAAGAAAAAGAAAAAAAAAACAGCTTTGAATGACCATGTCGTGGCTCCCTGGCCACTTTTTAGACGTTATCGTTTTGCCTCATGTTGGAGGGCTCTATGGAAACTAAGAAATAACATTTTTTTTGTGTGCATATTGTTTCATAGCAAGAATTGGTTGCAAAAAAATGCTTTATTTTTGAACAATGCTTGGAAATATTATGTGATTTTTTTGTTTGTTTGTTTTAGGAGGATGGTGTATGGTGGGGGCAATAAGTGAGGTTTTTTGCATTCCAAGGAACTGTAAGACATGAAATAAGTAATTTATTGTAAGACAACATCAAGCCATGGAAACTTGGCAGAAGATTCACAGCAGCTTAAGCAGCACTTTTAAATTAACTCCTAAACATTACATGGTGTGACTGTGGAGACTTCCGCTAAGACAGGAGCTTGTCAGAGGTGGACACCACGAAGACTTCCTTGTGCATTTTCAGTAAACTCTGGAACAACCTCTCTCTCTCTCTCCTAGAGTCCCGTGCCCCTCTGAACTGTTACCGCAACCTAGTTTACTAACAGACGTTGTGTTTTCAATTTGAGCGGAAAGATCCTTTCAGAGCTCTCATTTCCCCCCCTTTTTCACTCTTAAAACGCATTATGGCCATTCTTATTTCATGTTTGAGGGATAAAGGCTAATGGCTGTGAGTATTCTGGTGACTGGACTGCATTTTCTGCTGGATGGGTGGGAAGGCGGCTCTGTAAAGTCCTCTCCCCTCTCCCCAGCCCGACTTTGACTTGAATAGGCCTTTGGTCCTCCCCCGAGCACTGAGAGCGGCGCCCTTCACGTCTGCCCTTCCTGGGTCCAGTCGGCCACCTAGCATTCGCAATAGCCTTGTTTCGTTCATCGCGACCTATTCTAAGAATGAATGCAATCAGATTCTAAGAGAACTAAATCTACTTCAGCACTTTTTTTGCTTTAAACTCTATCATCTTAGACTTGTTAATACCTTCAAGAGTTGATTGTTTTATCCACTTGACTGCACTATCTGTATGCATAAGGCCACTTTTGATTGCTGCGCTCTCCCCGTTCTGAGTAGCCCTTTGACACTGTGTTTCGTTCCCCGACGTCGACTTGATTTCTTTTAGTAGCATCTCTCCCTTCCATGTCTTGATGTTATGCAGGAAGTACAAACGTACTTTAAAATTTTGTTATGAAATAAAAAAAAGATGGGTTTTGTAAAAATAAAAAAAAATATTTTTAGCAGAACAGGACTTACAGGGTCATTGTCCCCACAGTGTGCCAGTCGACTATTTGCACTTCCCTTGTCCTACGTATCCACACGGAGGTGTGCAATCCCGTGTCGCCTCGTGACACTGAACCTGGATGAACTGTAGAGGAGGCCCTCATGGCTGACCCAACACGGTTGCTAAGGGAGACTACAGGGATCTCACGACAAATATTCTGATACAATACTTAACCTCGGTATATATATATATGTATAAATATATGTATATCCCAGCGGCACTTTATACTGCTCACTGTACAAAAGCTTACAGTTTTCCACAAGGACTTTAATAACTAGCTGGGAAAAAGATTATGTAATTACTTGGGGCTCTGCAGGACTTCTCTGTACAGCGCCTCCTTTCTGTTGTGCGGTTAGTTGTAGCTGCCATGCTCAAAATTGCCTTTTGAGAGCTGAAGCAAGGTGCTTCCGGTCACCTGACGCCATATACGTGGTCCGGCCCTCGCCCGGGGGCCCTGTTCCTAGCGGCACACGCATCACCCCACCGCGTCCTGTCTGCAGCTTCTTGGCCAATGTAGTAATGCTTTTAGTAGAGTAATAGGTAGTATCCGTTCGGATTCTTATTGTTATCACCTATGTACAATGGAAAGGGATTCTAAGCACAAACCTGCTGCTCATGTAACGTTGGTACATACTATCAAATCAGAGTTATCTGTGACTGTTGTATAGGGATCACAGTGTCACCTGTTAGAATGCTAACCTGTCATATGGATTATCGTGAGTTACCAGAGCTTATTTATTATAACTTATTGTTCATATTCATTTCTGAGTTAATTTAAGTAATCATTTATCAAGACAGAATTTTGTATAAACTATTTATTGTGCTCTCTGTGGAACTGAAGTTTGATTTATTTTTGTACGACACGGCATGGGTTTGTTGACACTTTAATTTTGCTATAAATGTGTGGAAATCACAAGTTGCTGTGATACTTCATTTTTAAATTGTGAACTTTGTACAAACTTTGTCATGCTGGATGTGAACACATCTTACTCTAAATAAAAAGGTGTTGCCACGTTTGTAGCACGAAGGATCTCTAGCCGGTCTGCGTCTTCACTGGAGCTCGGGGCGCCGCCTGGGTTCCTGCCCCAAAGCCGTGGGCTGGGGCTTGGCAGTTTTGGGGGTTTGGTTCTCCACTCGGAGGCATCCCGAGTGAACGAGGGTGTCAACCCCATGAGTAGTTGGTGCCCTGCCCACCGCGTCCTGGTCTGTGGAAGGGTCATGGAGCCACAGGTGCCACTCCTCCAGCGTGCTCCCAGGTGGAAGGAATAGATGTGAGAACATGGCGCCTGTCAGAGCAGGTCTCTCCCAAGGACGGGGCACCCCCTGCCGACCTCAGTACCACCCTCTACTCAAACCAACACTGTTACTATTGAACACGCATCCACATAGCCCACATCCCGGGTCCCCGGTGTGACCAGGGGCGTCCTTCCTAGGTTTTCCTTATCTGGAATCCAATCCAGGACTGTGCGCTGCCTCTGGTTACTTGCCTCTGCCACGTTCCCCTCCTGATTCTTGAGGAATCCCTCAGCCCCTGTGTCTCCCAGAACACGGGTGCAGAGCAGTGGCTGTGCAAAATGTCCTCACACTAGCTTCTGTGATTGCTGCCTCCTGACTGGCTCAGTGTGAGCGGGAGGCGTGTCCTCCTCAGACTCTCACAGCAGGCCACAGGCTGACACATGGCGCCATTACTGGTTACCCCATCGTTACGTCCACACTACCAACAAGGATCTCAGTGTCAAAATCACCCCTAAAATGTAAGTCAACCTTCAAACACTGAATAATCCACTTTCATGTCCTCTCTATTAACAAAAGTCACAGTTCAAAAGTACAAAATAGCCGGGCGTGGTGGCACACGCTTGTCATCCCAGGACTTGGGAGGCTGAGGCAGCAGGATCTGGGTTTGTGTCCAGGCTCAGCTACTTAGTGAGGCCCTCTGCAACTTAGTGAGATCCTGTTTCAAAACTAAAGAGTAAAAAATAGGGCTGGGGGTGTAGCTCAGAGGTAGAATGCCCCTGGATTCAATCCCCAGTACCAAAAAAAAAGTCCAAAATATCCTCCTATGATAGACACAATCTCATAAAACATAAATCTTGAGGAAGGTACCATGTTCTCTTTGTTAAATTCCAAAAATGAATAAGTAAATAAGTAAATAAATAATAAAATTGGGCTGTGGGTGTAGCTTGGAGGTAGAATGCCTTTGGGTTCAATTCCCGGTACCACAATAAATAAATGTATACACACACAAATAAATAAATAAATAAATACCACCCTAAAATCCTACTGCACGGGAATGTGTAGGCAAATCCTGAAAAACAGACTTTGTGGAATACCACGGAGCTACCGGAACGATCCTTAGAAAGACTCTGGTGAGATGATTGTGATGAAGTCAATGAGCCGTAAGCACATCGTTGAGACCAGATGACCAGCGTGGAGGTGCGCCTGGCCAGGTGCATATTCACGATGGGAAAAACCTCACTTCCCTCCTCCTGGTGGGCACAGAACAGGTGGCTACCATAAATGCAAAAGAGAAGGTGGTGGGGAAGAGGGGGAGGAGCAACCGCCGCCAGGGAGCCCGGAACCGCAGCTTAGACGCCAAGCACAGCATCCCGTGCTTCAGGTAAGACCAGGCGAGACCGCACAGGCACTGAAAAGCGGCCCACAGAGCAGTGAGCCCGGCCAGGTCCCTGGGGCCCACTGTCGGAGACGGGCCTGCGGTATGCATTTTGTTGTACGGGTACCAAAACAGAAGGCTTGATCACAGTTTCCTCACCAAGGACAAAGAAATAGGCTTTTAAACACCAAAAAGCCTGCGTGTGGTGAGGGCTGTAGGGAGCTTTGGGGAAGCAACTCTTGGGCTGAAGCTGTGGCAGGTGGCGAGTGGTCCGAAGGACGCTTCTCAGTCTGGGCCCAGCCTCTAGTGTTAAAAGAGAAGCACAGAACCCAGGACACAGGCCGGGAAGAGAGCAGACGCCAGGCAGGAAATGGTTCTGCCGGCAGACTCGCCAGACTCGGGCTGGCTGATTGGTGGGTCACTCCACCAAGGCCCACTGGATTCCCCGGCCTCCCGGATTCCCTGATTATTGGGAAGGGGAGGTAACATTCCCTTCAATTCCTCCTCCTTCCTGTCAGGAAACAGCTCCTCAGCTACTGAGGAAGCTGTTTCTGCCCTTAGCATAGCTCCTACCTGGTTTCTCTGAGCCCCAACAAATGCACCCCTTCTCTGCCCACCTAACCAGAGGCCATCCCGCCCAAGGGAGACTCCGTAGGTGTAGTCCCCGCCATCAGGACCTGCCTCGGCTCTCTCCATACACGCACGGATGCTGGGGCATCTCAAAGCAGCCAAATAATGCAGAGGCGCCCAGGGCCTTAACGAAGAGCAATTTAAGATACATCAAGGAAAACATTCAAATGGATACTGTACATTTATGTTTTGGTCACCATCACACACACACACACACACACACACACACACACTAGTTACTGCAGAGGCACTGGGCAAAGTGCAGAAACAACATAAAGATGAAATCCATCCAAGCAGACGTAGACAGGAGGAAGATCTGGCACACTGACAGGCACCCGCTGCTGACCGGTCCTGCTCCGGTCTCGCCCAGCAGCCTGCTCCGGGCCTCCTTGCTGGGCCAGCAGAGCCCAGCAGTGTCGGCCAAGTGTGGGGAAGCTGGGCTGTCTGGAGCCCTGCTAAGCTCTCATCCATCCTTACTTCAAAAGTTCCCTGTTCTTATCTTCAAACTGTATATATATTTTTCTTTTTAAAGTATTGGTTATATCCTTTAATGTGCTTCAAATCATTTTTTTGAGCAAGGCAAGAAAAAAATGAGGAAGGATGGGTGCATATAAACCATGCAGGTGTGTATGTGTGAAAGGAAATCAACTACACAGAGAAAGCAAGAAGAGGAGAATGGACGAGAGAGACGGAGTGGCAGCAGCAGCCCAAAAGGCAAAGCCATCTCAGGTAATCACAGCTGTCTACAGGTGGTAGGTGTCCAAGAGCTGTGCCCGGGGCTTGGGACACAGTGTGTTTTGACTCAATATGGCTGCCCTTCCTGAGGTCAGCCCGGCCCGGAAACCAGCAGAGCCCTCGGGAATGAAGCCTGTAATCTTGGACGCAGGAGAACCCACTGCACGTCTAATAAAAACTGAAGTCAGAGTTTCTCTTTTCCTCAGGTCTGGAATTATTTTTTTACTTCTCATATGTGAGGTAGAAACAGTAGACATTAGCCCGGTGTGGTGGCACATGCTTGAAATCCCAATACTTGGGAGGCTAAGTCAGGAGGATCGCAGGTTCGAGGACAGCCTCAGCAAGTAGTGAAACTCATCAACCTAGCAAGATCCTGTTTCATAATAAAAATAAAACAGGGCTGGGGTGTAGCTCAGAGGGAGAATCCCCCTGGCTCAATCCCCAGTTTAAAAAAAAACTCAGCAGGCAAGGAAGGTAGCCCCCCAAATTATGGGGAACCCCAAAAGTGTTTCCTCAGTTGTATGGAAATGAGCGGAAACTTCCAACGAGAATGGGCAGAAGATGTTTATTTGGAACTGTTAGAGCCACAGAGAGGCCTTTGTCATCTGGGGCTCAGCGAGACGCCAGGCCAGGCCATGCCATGCGAGGGCCTCCAGGTGACCTCAGGGGGTCTGTTGGCCCCGGGGAAGCTGGGGCTAACTGCTAGAATGGAGATATCCCACAGGACTGGCGGTCTGCGGTTGGTCCTGAGTTGGAAGCCGGGACAATCAGAGGACCCTGAGGTCTGTCTTAACCAATGGGTGCCCATTACAGGGCTGTTGTTCAGCGTTCTGGATTGTCGCTAGGGATAGTCCCTGGCTTCCTGCAGTTCTGAATTGGACAGCAGGCTGGCATCCTGCCTGTTTACTGTAGATAAGGTGTTGGTTTCCTGGGCAGGATGCTGCAGGCTAAGGGTCGAAATTCTTTTTTCGTGGATAGTCTGTCCATTGTCCACTTGTATAGTTAGCTCTCCGTCATAAGCACCTTTTAACCTTGCAAAAATTTAGAGTTAAGAATTAAGCTGGACATGGTGACACACGCCTGTAATCCCAGTACTTGGGAGGCTGAGACAGGAAGATCATAGGTTCAAGGACAGCCTCAGCAAATTAGTGAGACTCTCAGCAACTTAGTGAGACCCCGGCAATGTAAAGAGACTCTCAACAACCTAGCAAGACCCTGTTTCAAAACAAAAAAAAATAAAAAAGGGCTGGAGGTATAGCTTGGAGGTAACATGGTCTTTATTTCAATCCCTCGTACCAAAAAAAAAAAAGAATTAAAATGGGCATGAGCCGGGCGTGGTGGCGCACGCTTGTAATCTCAGTACTTGGGAGGCTGAGACAGGAGGATCCAGCTTCACAGTCAGCCTCAGCTACTTTAGTGAGGCCCTCTGCAACTTAGTGAGACCCTGTTTCAAAATAAAGAATAAAAAAAATAGGGCTGGGGGTGTAGCCCAGAGGTAGAATGCCCCTGGGTTCAATCCCCAGTACTGCAGAAAAAAAAGAAAGAAAGAAAGAAAATGGGCATGGTGCTGTGCACCTGTAATCCTACTACTTGGGAGGCTGAGACAGGAATCACTGGGACAGAAGGTTCAAGGCCATCTTCAGCAACTTATCAAGACCCTGTTTCAAAATAAAATATAGGAGAAGCCTGGCATGGTGGTGCACGCTTGTAATCCCAGTACTTTGGGAGGCGGAGACCGGAGGATCCGGGTTTGCAGCCAGCCTCAGCTTTCTCTCTCTCTCTCTCTCTCCCGTCTCTCTCTCTCTCTCTCTACTTAGTGAGGCCCTCTGCAACTTTGTGAGACCCAGTTTCAAAATAAAGTATAAAAATAGGGCAGGGGTGTAGCGCGGAGGCAGAACACCCCTGGGTTCAATCCCCGTACTGCAAAAAAAAAAAAAAAAAAAAAAATATATATATATATATATATATATATATATATGGCTAAGGGTTTAGCCTGGAGGTAGAATGCCTCTGAGTTCAATACCCAGTACCACAAAAAAAAAAAAAAAGAAAAGAAAAAGAAAAGAAAGAGAAAGAAAGAAAGATCATGAGCAGAAACTCCAGGAAACCAATCCCGGTCAGCATGCTGTGCACTGCCTGGTGTTGGCAGAGACGGCCCTGAGAACACTGAGGTCAGCACCCTCAGGTGCCGCAGGCCTCCACCTGGGCTTGGTCCTCGCTGGCACGCAGGGCCCAGTTGCAGCAAGAGTCACGATGAATCAGCACAGAGACAGCCCTCCACACCTCACCATCTCCACATCTAATCAGGCTCCTTGTCCCTCTCCTTTCCCCGGGGCATCTGGCCACCCAGGCCTGCCTCCAGCAAGAATCCTGCTAGGTCGGCTTGGCCAGAACCCCCTTCCTCCTCCTCTAAGTCCTCCTGGTGTGTAGTAACACACTACCGCGCCAGGGTACTTGGTAAACAACAGACATCTATTCCCCCAGCTCTGGAGGCTGTAAGCCCAAGACCACGGCCCGGCCAGGAGATTCGGTGTGGCCGGGCCTGAGCTCCGGCTCACGGGTGGCTGCTGCTGGTGCACGCCACAGGCAGCTCTCTGGGGCCTGGTTCACAAGGACACTAAGCACCCTTGTGACCCAGTCCCCACCCAAGGCACCCCCCAATACCATCACCTTGGGGTTAGGATGTCAACATATGAATTGGGGGGCACATAAGTTCAGACCACAGCCGCCTGACCATCCACTTTACCCCTCCGTGCCCCTGGGCTGTAAGTGTCCGCTTGCTCTGTCCTGTGTGGAGCCCAATTTCCCTACCCCATTGCAAACCTCTTCTGCAGGAGTCCCTTCAATTAAAGTCTTACTTATCATAGTTTGAAAATATCAGGATTTTCCCTTTAACAGTCCCTTCTAGAAGAAATGACCCATATGGTTAATGAGGCTGAGGCCCCAGTAGGGAAAACTGACATGGAGTCGCCACCCTGCAAAGGGAAAGAAAGCTTTTCTCCTGCACTGGGATCCGGGACACACAGCTCAGGGACACCTGGAGCTGGCAGGTACTGCAATGCAAACCTTCTCATAAAAAATTAAATTTTACATTTTCCCTGTGCCCAAGGAGAAAGCGAACACCCCACCGCTCCTTGAGGATGCTTGGAACTGCACGGGCTTCCTCTGTCCTGGGGAGGATCACACGGCCTTTCAAACCCTGGAGAAGCCTCTGGCAGGTCTGTTCCTGGGAATGTCCCTGGGCCACCTCCTTAGCACACCAGTCCCCCAGTCCCCCAGTCATCCAGCTAGTCGTTAAGGACCTCGGCTGGGCTCCCAGATGCCACCTCCTGCTGCAGTGTGGATTCTCCTCAGGTGAAGACGAGTGGCTTGCGCGTCCTGGATGGCTTCTGCCTGGTTAGGGAAGGGTCAGGTCACTTCTTGCCCGTGGGTCTCTAGAAGGGATTGCCAGTGCCTCTTCTTGCTCTCCTCCATTGCGGGAGGTTTTACGGGTCACCAGGAGGCCTTGTTTGGATCATCCTCCACTTGAAGTCCTTTCTCCCCTGGGAGCACGAGGTCCAGGTGGGTCTGGGAGGGATGTGAGGCCCTGATGTCACCAGTTTCCCTCCCAGCCATCCAGGGATCCTGTCCTCCGGCAGCTTCTAGTCTCCAGTTGGGGACAGGCTCTGCTCTATCTTCCGAACCCAGTGGATGGAGAATCCTGGTGACCTTGCATTTGGATCAAGGCTTCCTATTAGAAAGAAGGGGGTCCTTCTTCCTACAACTGTTGTTTTGCAAACACGCAGGACCCAGCAAAGTCCTTTTGCAAAGGGCCAGCTCCAATATTTTAGATTCTGAGGGCCATTCAGCCTGTGTCTGGGGCACATGTGTGGTGGTGAGGAGGGGGTGGTTTTGCACAGGGGAAGATGAGCATCTGTCTTAAAGATTCTACAAATTGCTTGCACTTTGCTGAGGAGAACACAGTGACTGCGGAGAGTTGGAATGTTGTAGGTCAAGAGCCAACACCATCTGGAGCCATCTTCCGTCTTTCAGGAGATGTTTACTTTTAACCTCTGCATTTGACCTAACATCCTCATGACGATTAGGCAAAACTCTAGGAATGTGTCCCTCAGCTCAGCATACCCTTAGCCTCCACCAACCCGATAGCCGAGAATGCTGTAAAGCAACACTGAAACCTAAGAAGAGGTCTCCAGCCCTGATGTCACCGCCTCCCTGAAGCCTGCATGGATGCCTGTGTTGACCATATGGATTTATGACTTTGTTCTGTGACTTTATAAATAGTCATGTCTCTTCATTCACCACAGAACATGCTACTCAGGGTAACTTGAATCATGTCCCTGGGCCATGGCTACTCATATTTGGCTCAGAATGGACTAGTTTTTTGTTTTGTTTTGTTTTTTTTGGTGCTGGAGGTTGAACCTAGAGGTATTCTACCTCCGAGCTACATCCCCAGCCCAAGTTTATTTTTATTTTGAAACAGCGTCTTGCTAGGTTGCTGAGAGTCTCACTACTTGCTAAGGCTATCCTCAAACCTGCAATCCTCCGGTCTCAGCCTCCCAAGTACTGGGATTACAGGCGTGTGCCACCACGCCTGGCTAGAATAGACTAGTTTTTATTTCCTTGTTTTTTGTTGTTGTTGTTGTTTGCGGTACCAGGGATTGAACCCAGGGGCATTCTACCTCCGAGCTACACCCCCCCCCCATTTTTTATCCTTTATTGAAACCGGGTCTCACAAAGTTGCGGAGGGCCTCTCTAAGTAGCTGAGGCTGGCCGCGAACCCGGATCCTCTGGTCTCCGCCTCCCAAGTACTGGGATTACAAGCGTGTGCCACCACGCCCGGCTTAGTTTTTATTTCCTTTAAAGCAAAGTTGTTATTTTACATCCTCCAGAGCCCTGCAAAGGCCGGAGTCACTGGGCACTATGTGCACACAGGAGGCAGCCACCGGAGAGTTGAATTCCATGTTCAAGTCCCACAGCTGGGGAATGGCCTGCCAGGGCCCTGGCCTGAGGGTCCCGGGGCTTCCAGCTGGGTGCTAAGGCCCAGGTTGGAACACAGTGTCTTCCTCCTGTCACCTATCTCTGCCTCTCTTTTACAAGGCCCCAGCTGGAGAAGCTGGGATACATAAAGGAAAAAGAAACTTTTTCCTTCCCCTGCAGGAGGAACTTCAAGGGGCCGGGTAGTCAGTGGGCCAGAAAGCCTTGCTGTTCCCAGCTAGCCCAACTTAACCAGGTGTAGGCGAGGGCTTGGTAAAAGAAAAACCTCAGACAAATTAAATTTTAGAGTTTAACTGAACCAAGAAAGACGGGCACATCGGGCAGCCCTTAAAGCCAGGAGAGGTTGAGAGAGCCCTGCTCTGCTCGTCTGGTTCTCTGCAGGGAGACTCCAGCTCTCAGCTCCTGATGTTTCCGGCCTCTGATCTTGGGTCCTTCAGCCACGCAGGCCTCTGTTCCTGATCTTTAATGAGACCTTGACTTCCTGGAGCAAAACTCTGGTTGGTCCTGAGCCGGAGAGGAACTCCCCCCTAGACCTGGCTGCTTGCAGAATCAGCTCTCAACTCCGGTTTCTTCTTACCTGCGAGCAGGTAAGAGCAGAGGGGACTGGCCTGTGGGAAGGGCAGAACCTGTGGAATGTCAAGACGGCAGGCCTCTGCTCATTGGGAACTTTGCTTGGCACGTAGGAAACCTCGATTTACGGGATGGTGGCTGGGATCCTCACTGAACTGGGACAGGTGTTACTGGGTGCCTTTATTCTGGAGCACCCTGAGTGGGAACAGGCCCTGTCTCTGAGTTCTGAAATAGTCCTGGCCGGCAGGCCTCTCATGGGGAGCATAGGAAAGCATCAGTTAAGGAGCAACCAAGAAACTTAACCCTATGGCTGGTTCTCAGCAACAGAAAATGGAGCCGGAACAAGGATCCTTGGGCTGATCTACTGAGAGACCTGTAAAAATGGTTATTAGCTGGACATGATGCCCCACACCTGTAATCCTAGTACTTGGGAGGCTGAGACAGGAGGATCACAGGTTTGCGGACAACCTCAGCAACCTAGAGAGACCCTGTTTTAAAACAAAAAATAAATTAGGGCCGGGGCTGTAGCTTGGAGGTGGAATACCCCTGGGTTCCATCCCTAGTACCACACACACACACACACACACACGCGCGCGCGCGCGCACACACGCACACACGAATTATTAAAGCTGGGTGTTGTGGCACAAGCCTGTAATCCCAGTACTTTAGAGGCCGAGACAGGATGATTGCAGGTTCGAGGCCAGCTTCTGCAATTTAGTGAGACCCTGTTTCAAAATAAAAAGGGCCGGGCATGGTGGCGCACGCTTGTAATCCCAGTACTTGGGAGGCTGAGACAGGAGAATCACAGGTTCGCAGCCAGCCTCAGCTACTTAGTGTGGCTCTCCGAAACTTAGTGAGACCCTGTTTCAAAATAAAGAATAAAAAATAGGGCTGGGGAGGTAGAATGCCCCAGGGATTCAATCCCCACTACCACCAAAAAAGAAAAAAAAACCCTGTTATTAAATGATAAGACACAAAAGCAGACTTGGCTGTGGCGTGAGGCTGGGTGCAGCCACCAGCTCAGACCTCTCCACAGTCTTGGCCTGGGTTCCACCTGTAGCATTCCTATCCTCACAGCGCCTGCCAGCCCTCCACCAAGTGCTCTCTACCCACAGAGAGCATTAGCACTTGTCATTCTTCCGGAACATTCCTCAGGGAGCAAGCAAGAGTTCCAGCGTATTCCACTTGCAGACCAGGACACACCCAGGTACGACGGGAAGGGACACAGAGGCTGGACCTGCCTCCTCTGGGCTGGAGAGGACCACCCCTCTTGGAGTCAGCTTGGAGCATCTCTGGGGTGCAGCCAGGGGGGAGACGCCATGGAGCAAGCTCCCTTTGTAGGGCAGATACAAATCAAAGGAGGTTCTGCGCTCCCTGCTGAAGGTCAGGGTAGAGTCTACCCATCCCCCTTGTCTTTCCAAAGTGCTTTCTCTGTCCTTTGCAGATGGGTGTAAATCTTTCTAATGCTAAATAATTAGCCTCTGCATCGAGTATGGTGCCACACCGTGCCTGTAATCACAGTACTTGGGAGTCTGAGACAGGAGGATTGCAGGTTCAAGGCCAGCCTCAGCAAATTAGTGAGACCCTCAGCAACTTAGTGAGACTCTGTTTCAAAATAAAAAGGGCTGGGAGTGTAGCTCAGAGGTAGAATGCCCCTGGGTTCAATCACCAGCACCAAAAAAAAAAAAAAAAAAATTAGCCACTGGCCAGTCTGGTGGCTGAGAAATTTCCTGGAGGAACTGGGAGGAAGGCAGAGAGCATCCAGTCCCCTGGCTCCCTGGGAGGAGATGGCAAACCCATCAGCTGGTAGAACCTTCCTACCGCATGGGGCTGTGTTCACACACCATACAAAGCGGGGTTTCTTCTGCCCCCCATCTCTTCACAGACTGTGTGCGGGGCCATCACAGTCTGACTCAACGGCTATTCAACAGCCATGGTCTCCTTCCCCGTCTCGTTTGTGGCAAGGTGTGGGAAGTTAGTTTGACCAGGTGGAAGTCTCTTTGTCACTGTATTTCCCCAAGTCCAGCACTGGACACTTGCTCTTGGAGGAGGCCGCAGCGCTGCCCCACTGTCCCGTTGTCTCGGCGTGTTTGTGCGGGCGGAGCCTTGGCTCAGCCTGCCTCTCCCTGGGGCGGGCGCTGTTGCTGGGTGGGCATCCTGGGTACTGTCCATTTGGCCTCACATGGCCCTCTCCCCATCGCAGACAGACACGGGAGGCACAGAGACGGAGGGACCTTCCTGACGCAGCTCAGCCGCTGAGTGGGGGCACAGGACCTGAACCCGACACTCACCTGCAGAGCTAGGGGCGAAGGTGCAGGGCCATGCCTCGGGCCTGGGGGGCTCGTGTGCAAAGGCCCAGGGTCATGTGATGTGGGAGAAACTTGTGTGGCCTGAGACCCTGAGGCTTCTGAAGGAAGGCAGATGGAAGCAAGAGACAGCTTGAGGCTGCTTAAGGAGCAAGAGAAGATTGTTGTTACATTTGTGTTGTTTGTCCTTAAATACAAAAGGCGTGGTTTGAAAAAGAATTCACAGCAGAGAGTCTGCTTAGTCCTGGCCTGCCCACCACTCAGAAACAGCATCTAGAGAGATCATTATAAGTGCAGGTATCAGCTAAGTGCCGTGGCACACGCATGTAATCCCAGTACTTGGGAGGCTGAGACAGGAGGATCGCAGGTTTGAGGACAGCCTCAGCAAGTAGTGAGACTCTCATCAACCTAGTGAGACCCTGTTTCAAAATAAAAAATAAAATAGGGCTGGGGGTGTAGCTCAGAGATAGAAGGCCCCTGGGTTCAATCCCCAGTGCCACAAAAAAAACAAAAACAAAAACAAAAAAACACAAACAATAAGTGCAGGTACCTACCCCTCCTCCCCAGGCCACCAAAATATGGGCAGGGAGAGCCCAGAATTCCATAATTTTGATAAACCAGGTTTTGGCTCCAGTGTGCTCAGACGGCCTGAAACACATTCGTCAATTCTCATAAAGCAGCGGAGGCCCGCGTGTTCACTGTGAACGCCTGGCGAGCCACGCAGGCTGGAGAAGTATCCAGGGAGATTCTGTTTTGACTCTGTGAACATCATCTGAATTGTCTATAATGAAATGAATTGCCTCTATAATGTGAAATCAGCCTGGTGCTCAAGGATGTCTCCAGGGTGCCTCACTGTGGCCTTGGTCTGCCACTCGAGGAGCACAAGGCTACACCAGGAAGAGTCTGAAGGGATAACTCAGCTTCCTGCCTCACTCCTGGGTCCCGCCAAGGAAATCAGGCCTCCTGCTCCGTGCTGCAAACGTCTGACCTCCGGCACAGTCCCTGAGAAATGCGGAGGAACCCCTCCCTCTGAGGCTCGCTGGCCACACACGCAGTGTGACTTCAGGACTCTGTGATCTCCAGTCTCCAGAGGCGCTGGGTCCAGAATCACAGGAGAAGAGACAGACGCTCTGAAGGAGCCCCCGCCTCAGCAACGCAGCCCAGGGAACCCGGGCTGAGCAGAGCGAGCCTCCAAGTGGAGCTGCACACGCAAGGGGGTATGTCGTCTCAAGGGGCTGAAATCATTACCTGCCACAAGATTTGGAGCTGCGTGCCCGCCTCCACCACCTCCACACCCCGTGCCTCCTGTGTGGGGGGCAAGGGGAAACGCTGCAGGGAGGTGGCGTACAATGTGTGTGCACGCGCACCTGCAAATGCGCGTGTGCTTGAAGGGTGGGAATCTGTGACGAGAGTCACTCCCAGGCCTTTGGAAGCTGCATTCTGCTGAGTTGACGGTGACCAGCATTTTCAACCATGTAGCCTCGCCTTCCCTACTGAATGTTCTTTCCCCCTCCAAGAACTTCAAAATAATGTGATCACCCAGCAGGCGTGGTGGCACACCCTTGTAATCCTAGTACTTGGGAGGCTGAGATAGGAGGATCACAGGTTCGAGGACAGCCTCAGCAACATAGCGAAACTCTCAGCAACCTAGTGAGACCCTGTTTCAGAACAAAAAATTTTAAAAAGGACTGGAGGTGGAGCTTGGAGGTAGGATGCCCCTGGGCTCGATCTCTAGTAATACAATAATAATAATAATAATAATAATAATAAGTGCCGGGCGTGGTGGCGCACGCTTGTAATCCCAGTACTTTGGGAGGCGGAGACCGGAGGATCCAGGTTGGTGGCCAGCCTCAGCTCTCTCTCTCTCTCTCTCTCTCTCTCTCTCTCTCTCTCCTTAGTGAGGCCCTCCGCAAACTTCGTGAGACCCGGTTTCAAAATAAAGTATAAAAAAATAGGGCCGGGGGTATAGTGCGGAGGTAGAACGCCCCTGGGTTCAACCCCCGGTACCACAAAAAAAAATAATAATAATAATTAATAATGTGATCACAGCTGCATGTGAACTGCCTCGAGAGTATTGGCTCCCCATAAGCCAGGCCTGAACACTCCTCTCATCTATTTCCAAACGGCAGTTTCTATCTTGAGGGAGGAAGCAGATTCAGGTAGGTTCTTTTTGGCAGACACGTTAAATGTCCATATGGTCTGTTTGTGCCTCAGGACAGAGTTCCCACACTGTGCCCAGAGAGCATTCCCCAGTAGACACCTTCCAAAGGAATACGCACAGGACAAGAGACAGCAAGAGTGGCACGGCCCCGTGTGGCCCAAAGCAGACCCTCTGAGGGGGTCCAGGCCCCCAGGATCAACTCCATGGTGCCATAGCCAAGAGGCAGATCCCGCACCCCCTGCCAGAGTGGCAGAGATGGACACAGAGCTGTAGCGCACCAAAGAGTTTGGGACTTTCTATTTCCCTTTGCACGACGCCCAGGGTGTCTGAGAACCAGGAGCCTGCAGAGCAAGCAGGCTTGAAAGGAAGGAGCAGGTGCAGGTCGGGAGGTGAGGGACGTGCAGGGCCAGTGCCAGACTGCTTCACGGGGCATGGAAGTTAACCTATCCCTAGAAAGCAAACGCCAAGAGCCCCAGAGCGCCGAGCCACACATGGCTGGATTAACTGTAGTCTAAAACAACTGTGTCTAAGCGTCTGCCACATTTTAAAAAATTTAACTTAAAAGAAAGACGGAGCTGGGTGTGGTGGTGCATGCTTGTAATCCCAATACTTGGGAGGCTGAGACAGGAGGATCTGAGTTCGTGGCCAGCCTCAGCTACTTAGTGAGGCCCTGTTTCAAAATAAAGAATAAAAAATGGGGCTGGGGGTGTAGCTCAGAGGTAGAATGCCCCTGGGTTCCATCCCCAGTACCACACACACACAAAAAAAGAAAGAAAGACGGAAGCTAGGCATGGTGGCATATGCCTGTAATCCCAGTACTTGGGAGGCTGAGACAGGAGGATTGTAGGTTCGAAGCCAGCCTTGGCAACTTAGCGAGGCTCTCGGCAACCTAGTGAGACCTTGTTTCCAAATAAGAAATTAAAAAATCGGCCTGGGGGTGTATCCTGGAGGTAGAATGCCTCTGGGTTCAAGAGGCAAAGAAAGATGAAGTTTATATGATCTAAAGTAAGGTGTTATAATTCACTGACCTGAGCCTCAAAAGAAGCCGGGTAAGCATTGGAGATGGCCCAAATGAATGGCTTCCACCTTGCCAAGCTGTCTGCAGCTCCTGTGTTACCTGCCGGCATGGGAGCATAACAGGATGCCGCGTGCTCACGGTGGGTCTCTGTCCTCTGGAGACGGGGTTTCAGACAGTCCTCAGGAGAGGAGAGGGACCGAGCATGTACCTATTTACTTACCTGGATTAGAAACCAGAAGCCAAGTGTGTGACTTGTGTCCCAGAGCTGCTTCGTGGAATGAGCATCGCGTGTCTTGGGACATGAATGAATGCTGTCTACAGAGCCAAAGGCCAGCAGAGAGCATGGGCAAGCCTTGTGCAATCCTACATCCACGGGCAGCTTGTCCAACAGCACAGAGATGTGACTGGGCATACGTGGCTCTCCCAGGACTGCTGTAAGAAAGCGCCGCGACCCGCGAGGTCAAAGCTCAGCACTCCATTCCTGCTGGGCCTGGAGGCCACAGGTCTGCAGCCCACGCTCCCGAGACACACAGGGCTGTATCCGTCACACCTCCCCACATGCTCTTTGGCTTGCAGCCGAATCACTCTGGTCTCTGCCCCTGTGGACACATGACGTCCTCATCTGTGTGGTTGCATCCTGGTCACCTCTTATAGGGACCCCAGTGTCATTGCGTTGGGATCACCCTAGTGACCTCAGGCTAACATGAGTACCTCTGCAAAGAGCTATTTCCAAGGAAGGCCATGCTCACAGGCGCAGGAGTGGGACTTTACCCTGTCCTTCAGGGGACACGGTCCAACGCACTGCAAGTAGAGAGGCCATGCCTATAATGTGCGTGGTCCCCCTGCATGCCGGAGCCAAAGAGCCTGCAGTTCATCAGTCTTGCAGCTGGTCAAGCCTGAAGCAGGAGGTAGTTTGAAGCAATGCCTAATCAATGAAAGGATGTAGAACCAGAACAAATAAAGGATCGACCCTCAAGAGACGTAATGGGTTAGACTCTAGTGAAACCTGGCCCGTCCAGGTCCACAGTCCTGAGAGAAGGAAGAGGCCATTTGGTAAGGGTTGGAGGCCAGCAGTGACTCTGGACTTGTGAGCTCGCCTGTAGCAGGCTCCTGGTGTGCAGGTGATGTGCATCCTCTTAGCCTCTCTGAGAATGTTTATCCCCAGCCAGCACCACCCTGACTGGGCACCCAGACGCCTGCCCTCTATGGGCTCTGTCTCGACTCTTCCAGGGGGGAAGGAGGCTCTGGGCAGGAGACAAGTCCCACTGCATCTTGTACTCCACCTTCACAGAGCTGGAGAGCCCCTGCCCAGGGACAGCCAGCCCCTCTCCAGGACTGCACGTGCACCTGTAGGCAGTGTGATGGCTGGGTAGAAAAGGCCCCACGCTGGAGTTGCTCCTTGTGCCCTTGCTCTGGCCCAAGCAAACAAGGTTGGGCTCAGACCCCAGGAGAGCCACTGCATGCACTGTTAAGGATTATCACAGAGAGAGGACACGATTAGAGACCACAGGAGAAACAGGGTGGAGTCCCGGAGAGGCCAGGCTGGAGCTCCCAGCACCTAGTTCTCCCAGCCACAAAGCGAGTGAAATGCCCGGGCCCTGCATCCAGGGACTGTGTGGGGCTGGCCCTGCAGGGCTGGCCTTAGCCCGCAGCCCTCCAGAGGCTGAGCTGATTGTGCATGACCCTAGGCCTGCACCACAAATCACACTGTCAGCGCAGCTAGGGTACGCTCCAGGCCCCAGAAGACTTATCAAGGAGGCAGTTTGGGGCTTTGAGGCCACTGTCCAGGAGCCTCCCAGGGCCAGGGCCAGCTTCTCCTCAGCACATCTTCCCTCATGATCTATTGAGTTTCATCATAGCCCAAGACAGCATTCGGGATAATAGATCGCCAAAACAATGTCTCTGAACCATGGAGCTCCAAAGTCAACATAATCAAAAGGGGAAACCAAACAAGGCTGCTCAGTTGAGTTGACACACAGGCCTTCACAGCCAAGACCGCTGTTTGCAGTATCCTGCTGGGGTCCGTTGCTCTCTCCTGCTCTGTGAGGTAGGGAGCCGGGCCTAGGCGTCCAGGTTGGAGTCCGGGGCCCAGGCGCAAGGCACAGTGTGCGCCTCCCAGTGGCAGAGGCGGAAAGGAAGGAAGCTCAGCACTGTTCTGGTATTCTGGGAAGCTTAGCACCCTCCTGGCATTCCTATCTCTCCTGCTGAGGTTTTGTCTGGGCTGTGTCTCCAGCAGAGTGTGCATCAAAACTATGTTGAACCAAAGAAGGTAATGCCATTCGAAATCCTAATGGCCTCGTTAATCAGGATGAGTTTGGCAATGAGACTCAGAGATCAAGAGTTTAGAAATGTGCACTCAGACCACTGTGCACACAGAGCCTGTGTCCCTGGCCCTAGGACTGAGGAGGGAAGTGTACTTGCCTGGAGAAGTGCAACCGGCGGGGCGGAACTCTCCTACTTGCACTGTTGGTAGTTCCAACCCCTACACACATGTGGCCATGGTCAGCCCTCCCGTCAGTCCTGAAGCAGGGGCTTCTCATTTCATGAATGAGGGTTCCCAGGTTCCCACCGGTCAGCCTGTCTAAAGTTGAGCGGTTGGGTGGCTGTGGGAGCTGGATTTCGATCCTGCTCAGTTTGGTTCTGGACTCTCCGCCTTTCCGACCTGCAGCCTGCTTCCACACTGAGATACATCGGAAGCTGGCGGGAGACACATGGACCTTCACGAACAGCAGGCCTGGCGGGCTCCTGGGGTCTGTGCTGCAGGGTCCCTGCAGCGGTGTCTGGCCATGAGGGAGAACACTCACCACCCGGGGCCACCGCTGGCATTCACAGGCAGAGCCTGGGGGCTCCGACTCCCAGCCTGAGCTGGGCCTTTGAAGCCAGGCTCAAAACACTCAACCACTTTGTATTGTGTGAACCACAAGAGAGTCTTTTGAAGTCATACTGAATTTACAAAGGATGGACCTGGAATTTTCTCATAAAACAAACACCTTAGTTCTCTAGCCGGGGCGGGGAAGCACACCGAGCTGAAGGTCCAGCAGGTAGTGGTGTTCCACACAACATGCCTTGGCTGCTAGGTGAATGCTGCTCCGTAATGTGAGCATATTTACAACGGGGGCTTGCAAATTGGAAGACAGATTGGAAGGCGCTCACTCGCCCCGGGCTGTGGTGGGAGTGTGGAGTCAGAACTACCTGGCTGCCAGCTGCCGCAAAGGGGCCGGCATGGCCACTCTAGGGTTCCTACGGCTATGAGCCCACAGCACAGGAGCGCAGCGGCATCCTGAGGAGAATCTGGACCTCCTGGAGAAGCAGACCTCCTGAGGAGAAGCTGACCTCCTGGGAGAGGTAGACCTCCTGAGGAGAAGCTGACTTCATGGAGACAAGACCTCCTGAGGAGAAGCTGACCTCCTGAGGAGAAGCAGACCTCCTGGAGAAGCAGACCTCCTGAGAAGAAGCTGACCTCCTGAGGAGAAGTAGACCTCCTGAAGAGAAGCAGAACTCCTGGAGAAGCTGACCTCCTGAGGAGAAGCAGGCCTCCTGAGGAGAAGCTGACCTCCTGGGAGAAGCTAACCTCCTGGAGAAGCTGACCTCCTGGAGAAGCTGACCTCCTGGAGAAGCAGGCCTCCTGAGGAGAAGCTGACCTCCTGGGAGAAGCAGACCTCCTGAGAAGAAGCTGACCTCCTGGAGAAGCTAACCTCATGGAGAAGCAGACCTCCTGAGGAGAAGCAGACCTCCTGGAGAAGCTGACCTCCTGGGAGAAGCAGACCTTCTGGGAGAAGCAGACCTCCTGAGGAGAAGCAGGCCTCCTGGGAGAAGCAGACCTCCTGGAGAAGCTAACCTCATGGAGAAGCAGACCTCCTGAGGAGAAGCAGAC